>JAJPUD010007181.1:0-12172 GCA_023553655.1 Myrmecobius fasciatus | reverse complement strand
AAAAAAAATGTTTAGTTGATAAATATTTTTAGAACCAGAAAACATAATAAATTAGGTGGTCAATCAGGTAATTATTTCTAAAAAGACAGGAAAACCTGTGTTTATTCTAAAATGTTAAAAAGAAAATTCATAAGAATTGACTAGAGAATAAAATGTGTGTACAAATAATACAAAAATAAGACTATTTTTCCTAAATACATTTCAAAAATCCAGTAGATTGGAAAATATTTACAGAAAATAAAATATCTGGATTAACATTATAAACACATAATTTATATTAGCCAAATATCATGAAACAATTGAATAAGGAATAAATGGACTCCCAAAGGAAAAAGATAAAGAAAGAGAGGACTAAATAGATTTAAAATTGAATTTTATCAAACATTTAAAGAAAAAAATAATTCAATATTACATAAAATATTTATTAACATAGGAAAAGAAGACATTTTCACAAATACTTTCTGTGATACACATGGAGTTCTCAATACTTGCTATAGAGGAAGATGTTTCCAAAGATAGTACTGCCACTCAAGAATAATGGTTATAAAAAGACAGTAGAGGAAAAGGGGAATCATAAAAAGTTTCACATAGTATAAGGTTTCACAGACAATAAATTTCACTACTCTTATCTCTGAAAACTGTACTACTCAAAGCTACACAAAGTTCAAACTTATTCAAATTTTGCAGTTGATATAAGTTTATTAAGAGACTGCCCTTTCACTTATGAAGAAAGATGGGATAGTCTGGACAACTGAAATTAAGAAAAGGTGATTATTAGTAAGCAATAATTTGAGGAGCTCCAGCATCCCCAGTCCACCCATTATTTTTTACTACAGATTTTATATCTTAAAGTACATTACTGATAATGAGATTAAACCAACTTTCTTATTCTGATGACTACTAAGTGGGAAAGCCATTGTGCTCTGCTCATGTTTGCCTGAGGGAAAAATTATTTCAGTACTTTGTCTAAGGCTTGACTTTGTTGTTTTTGCTTTTGTGGTGTTATTGTTGTTGTTGCTGTTTGTCCTTTATTCTTATAGAAGATCTTAATACCAGTGCAAGTGCAAGTGAAATGAATTTAAGTGAGAGTGGAATGTGCAAAATCATCAGCCTCACTTTCTCCTCTAGAACCATCTGTGTCCAGAGGTAAGATACAGATCAGGATGTTGAGGACTCCTGGATATAGTGGGCATCTTGAATTTTTTAAAGTTAATGTATTTTCTCGGTCTCAGTTTGTCTGAGGCAACATTCATTCCATTATTGAGATTAGGTAAGAAACGAGGCAAAAAAAAAAAAAAAAAAAAGTCTACTTTTTCCTAGTGGGAAAAAAATTAAATCTAGGAGAATACCCTTAGGGTTTCTGGTCAAAATGATTGCTATTTACATTCACTCTAAGTTAATCAGATCCCAAACAATAACAAAATGAGGCTTGGTGTCCTGCCTATTCTTGGACAATCAAAAAGAATCAGAGATATTTGGATTTAAAACTAGGTTTTTAAGAAAGAAATGAAAGCAGTAAATCCAAAGATAACTAAGCAGATTTCAGCAATCCAAAAAACAAAACAAAACAAAACAAAAAAAACATTCCTTTAGGTAGAGCATTCATAGATTAGGGTATACTATCCAATGGAAACAGAAGGAAGGGAGAGAGTGAAAAAGAATAAAAGGAAGGAAGGAAGGAAGGAAGGAAGGAAGGAAGGAAGGAAGAAAAAAGGAAGGAAAAAGAAAGGAAGGAAGGAAGGAAGGAAGGAAGGAAGGAAGGAAGGAAGGAAGGAAGGAAGGAAGGAAGAAAGGAAGAAAGGAAAGAAAGAAGGAAGGAAGGAAGGAAGGAAAAGTGGAAGGAAGAAAAAAGGAAGGAAAGAAGGAAGGAAGGAAAGAAGGAAGGAAGAGAGGGAAGGAAGAGAGGGAAGGAAGGAAGGAAGGAAGGAAGGGAGGAAGGAAGGAAGGAAGGAAGGAAGAGGAAAGGAAGAGGAAAGGAAGGAAGGAAGAAAGAGGGAAGGAAGGAAGGAAAGAAGGAAGGAGAGAAGGAAGGAAGAAGGGGAAGGAGGGAGGAAGAAAGAAAGGGAGGAAAGGAGGAAGGAAAGTAAGGAAGGAGGAAGGAAGCTCTCTTGTCCAACTGACTGGGGCAACTCTATTCACAAAGGTTTTGCTTGTCTTTAGTAATCAAAGAAGGCCAGAACATCAAGGAGGTAATATCGTGGCATGCAAGTGATTTGAATTTAAGTGAGATTGGGCTGTGCAAAATCACCAGGCTCACTTTCTCCTTGCAAACCATCTGTTCCCTAAGAATATATAAATCAGAATAACTAGAAATGGCCCTGGATATGGTGGGAGATTTTAAGTTAATTTAGGAGCAAGTTAGAAATGAAAGATATAATCAATGTTCAGGACCAGCCCCTCATTGTAATATTCATTCTTTCATTAATTGTTAGCAAATCAGAATTGATTGCCATCCTTTTGCAGTGGGCATATAAGCCAGGAGCCCACTGCCATGCTTATCTTTTGTCTAAAAGAGAATGGCCAAGTGACCATCTTTTTGTTAATTAACATATTGGGATTATCAATGATATGATTGAATGACCCTGAAATCATGTCTTTCAAAACTTTTTAAATATCTGAATTTTCTGATGAGAAATGAGTAGGAGGAGAAAATAAACCAGAAAATTCATCTCCGTGCTATATCATAAAAATACCTGGAATAGAATTAGGTATATAAGAGCCAGATATTCAATTTAGTTAAGCTTTAGCAAAATGCATCTTGGTTAACAGGAAAAGATATTGATAAATATTGGAGAGAATGTTGAAAAACTGGGACACTAATGTCTTGCTGGTGGAGTAGTAGAATGATGCAACCATTCTGGAGAGCAGTATGGAATTATGGCCAAAGGACTACCAAACTGTGCATACCCTATGATCCAGCAGGGCCTCTACTGGGCCTATATCCCAAAGAGATTATTAAAAAAGGGAAAAGGACCTGTGTGTGTGAAAATGTTTGTGGTAGACCTTTTTATAATGGCAAGAAACTGGAAAATAAGTGGATATCCATCAGTTGCAGAATCACTGAATAAATTATGGTATATGAATATTATGGATTATTATATTGTTCTATAAGAAATGATCAGCAAGATGATTTCAAAGAGGTCTGGAGAAACATATGTGAACTGATAAGTAAAGTGAGTAGAACCAAAAGAACATTTCATACAGCAAATAGTAATATCATATCACGATCATTCTGATTCATGTTGCTCTTTTCAATTGTAAGTCAATACAGGCCAGTTCCAATGCTCTTGTGATGAAGAAATCCATCTGCACCTAGAAGAGAAGGGGGAGGGGGTTAACAAAGTGTGGATCAAACATAGTATTTTCATTTTTTTCTTGTTCTTTGCTTGCATTCTGTTTTATGTTATTTTCCCCTTTTTTACTTGATTTTTCTTGTGTACCATGATAATTGTGGAAACATGTATAGAAAAATTGCACATGTTTAACATATTGGATTACTTGACATCCAGGGAAGGGAGTAGAGGGAAAGGAAGGAGAAAAAAAAATGTAACACAAGGTTTTGCCAAGGTGTATGCTGAAAATTATGTATGCATATCTTTTGAAAATAAAATGCTTTAATTTAAAAAAAGAAAGATATAATAATTTTGATCAATGGAGTGAATAATCCTAACTCTAGAGGATAATGTTTACCCAAATCCTGACAGAAAGCATATAGACTCAAGATGTAGAAGAAGACATATTTTTGGACATGGCCATTACAGAAATTTATTTTAACTGTAGATATTTGGTAAAAAATATTTTTTCTCTCTCTTCCCAATAGTGGGAGTGTGAAAGAACATAAATGCTTATTAATTAAAACTTTTAAAAATAAAATTTAAAAAAACAAAAAAAGTTATCAGTGCTAGGCTTTGATTCTTGGATATAGGGAAATGTGAAAAACTAAGGCTTTATTTATTTATTCTTGATTGTTTAGATTTTAACAAATAATAGGATGTTAGTAATCAAATTATCCTTAAAAATCTATCATGTATACATGCATACCTTTCCCCCCTCCAAGAGACAGGTTGTTAATATTTATCTTCATGTTGTATTTAGTTCTATACATACTAAGTATAGAAGTATGATTTTTTTAAAATTTTTTTTATAAATACATTTATTTTCAAAACATATGCATAGATAATTTGCAACATTCACCCTTGCAAACCTTGTGTTCCAATTTTTTTTTAAATTTTTTAAATTTGGATTTAAGTTATGGATTTAAGTTGAACTGAAAAAAAGGTAGAAGAAGAAAAGTAGAAAGAGTTAAATAAATATATAATGAGTTGTATTATCTTTCATCTTAAAGTGAATTATTATTTTTTTTTTTTGGTTGGGAAGATTAAATCATTGAATGTTGTCCTTATAGATTGTGGAAAGGCAAGAAAGAGAGGTGCTGGAGATGCAATCCACAGATGCATAGAAAATAGAATTAGCTTCTTTACTTCATTAAGAAGAGTTTGGGCTATCAGGAAATGCAATACAGTGAATAAAGAACCACAAATTAGACAGGGAAATAGAAGAAAATAATATCAATCACCTTAGAAAGAAGAAACAAGGTGATACTAAAAAAAAAAAATCCCATACATTATGCTGGGGAAAGCATAAGCACTTCTAACTGGGCTCTTATTGGTGGGTTGTCCTTCGGGAAATGTGCATAAGAAGAAATTTTTTCTATAAAGGTTTTTTTGTTTTTTTAAACTTATCAGTGACAAATCTCCCCTTAGAAGTGAATATGTTTGAGTACTCATGGGGAGGAAAAACAGAGGCTGTTGCAGACATCAATGAAAGATAGATTAACTTGGACTAAGGAAAGGTGAGTGATTAAGATGAAGCAGCTAGGTAGAACTAGTAATTATGATCTGGGACACAGAATGTCTCTCACCACAATACAGTGCTTTCTTTTTGACAATGAGTCTTTCATGAAGCTGTATTTCTAATCATGAGACAGAGCTGAAAATCAGAAATGTAGGGTTGAGAAAAATGACTACAAGAATATTTGATTGGATCAGAAGAGGAAGTTTAAATTTGCAACTTTAAAGCTCCTTTCATAAGGGACATAGAAAAAAGTACAGATGGAACCAAAGATAATGGAAATATCCAAATTGGAGAATGGACTATATAAGGAAAAATATTAGTTAGAGCTTGGGACGAAAGGGATTTTCAACTTCTGGCTACATGAGAGAGAAAACAGTTCTAGATTCTCTTCAAAAACAGAAAGAGAAAGAATTGAACAGGATCAATATGCATTAAGTAATCATTATCTACCATTGAGGAGTACCTTATACAAATGGATTTAATCCACAGGTTACATAAAAATTTTCAGAGTATCATTTCTTCTTTCTTATAGTTTCAGAAAATGTGAAAACAAAGTATTTACACTATCATTTTGGAAATAGCTGAATTCACGTGTGAATATAATTACAACAAGAGATATGTAGACATGAGGATTTTAGAGGGGAATGGGAAGATATGTTTGAATGGGTGCATAGCAAGTTTGACAAAGAAAAAGGAAACTATAATAAAAGAGTTAAGTATTGTATGTCTTCAAAATTCATATTGATGCAATTTGATTTGTAGTAAAGATGAATAGATGCCATTGAAAGTAATGAAAATAGTAAGCACTGAATGGTTAGTAGACTCTGTGAAGTTTTCTTTACTTATGTAATCAGCAAATTAATCAGTATCAGAAATTATATTCTAGTGTTCCATTTACTGTAAAGCATCTTTCTGGAAAATCTAGTAGAATTTATTTTCCAGATACACTGAGAATATCAGGGAAGATGAGTACATAAATCAATCCTAGGAATGTTATTGCTAATGAAATTACTTTCTTTCCTTTAATTTTCTGTGTTCTTCCATGCAAAATTACATTCATTTCAGAGACTCTAATACACTGCAACCCATCAGAGATTTCCAAGAGATTTCCAAGAGATTTCACCTTTTCAAAAAACAATTTGAAAAGCATAGTTTGGAGCACTAGTGGGGATACATTCACAATATTAACATTTGCCATGAGCTATTCTTTGTAACCATGAAATAAAAAACAAAGAAAAGGTTCCTGATTCAATTAATTAGACAAAAAAATGTACAGTTTAAAAATAATAAAGAGAGGAGATGAGCAACAATACGTTCAGATGCTGAGAGAAAAGAATCAGATGCTTCAACTAGATGAATCTGACTGTCATAATAATATATAGATACTACATTAAAGAGGTGATAATACTTTAAGTGATAATATAAGGATGTTAAAAATTGAAGTAAAAATTAAAGAAAATGATAAATATACAAAGTAGAAATGTCATTTTTGTCTGCATCAATAACTGTTTTAACAACTGTGATTTTGGTTCATTAATTACAAAGAAAAAACAACAGAACACAGTCAGATATTATGTAGCTGCATAAGGGGAATACACACACACACACACACACACACACACACACACACACACACACCACAAACACATTCTATCCAGTCAGTGCTACTTCAGTTTGTCAAGAAATTTATCAATGATATATTAAAATTCAAAATCATAAGAAAAATATTAAGGCATGCCTTCTGTCTAAAGGTTAAGAACAGGTTAAGAAACAAAAAGTTTCAGAAATGATCCCTATTGGAATTAATCAAATTGAAGTGATAAAATTTAACGATGGGAGAAGAGATTAAGATGGAGACAGATGATAGATAAATTACAGTTCTGGGCATATATAAAAAAAGAACTTTAAATGGCATTATAAGATTTATGGATAGGAAAATAAATAATATATAAATTATTGCTAGAAGAGGTCAAAAGATATAATCACCTTGCATTGAGGTAAGTAGAGCAATGTGTATAAGAATATTATTTTCCCTTACAGCATTCAGTGAGTAGGATTTCATTTTATAGTCTTTGTTGTTGTTGTTGATTTGTTGTGAAGGTTTTTTTTTTTTTTTAACAAATTTTTAATCAATTAAAAACCTAGCCAAACTTTATTTAGGATGAAATTTTGATTTTGCTTCTCTGTAACTTCTCTCCCTCAAAGTCTTTTATAGGAAGGATGATCTGAAAATGTTATTTTCACAACTTAAAAAATATTTCCAATCAGATAATTTGCTTCAACAAATAAATGGAGGTACAAAGATTATTGTCCAATTTAGCTATTATTGATCTAAAATAAGCACTTATAATCACACTTAACATCAGATATGTACACTTTAATCAAATTTAAATTTTTTGGAATGATTGATAGGGTTTCAACTTCCTTAAGAATAGTATATTACAACAAGGAAAATATCTTCTACTTTATCCACCATTCCTAAAGTTGTTCAATCCTCTCCTCATCTAAAATGAAGTTCAACTTTGAAAAGTCCTGCAAGAGATTATCACTCCAATGTTAACTCCATGATTGATGGACAGGCTCTATTCTTTCTTCTATTTATCTTTCTATGAAAGGCATGCTTAGGAAGCTGTCAAGTGCCTTCCCTGGGAGTGTTGATGTTCTGTCCATTACCAATTATTTTCATTGATGTAACCTGTATACAGTGTGTGAATATTGAACCTCTCTCACCCAGAGGAAAATGTGAATGGGGATAATGCTTTGGAGTGACAGATAAGTCCAAATTTATCTCCTGAGGTTGGGAAATGACTCCAATCACTTTACTTTCAGCTTTTTGATCTGATCAGTAGTGTTGCCTGTCAAAAATGAAAGCAACAAAATAACCCCCTTCAAAATTGTCTTTCACTATTGCATAATAGATGCAGCACAACCTTATAATTGACAGAATTCTTGTCAAATTGGAGAATATGGGCATATCAATTGAATATATAATCATCTGCTCATTGAAAATTATTTTTCAGAAATAAAATTTTCTAAAAACAAGCCATAGAAAAATCATTAATTGTTAAGATTAATATTAAAACTGATATTATTGTATTTTAAAAATGGAAACACTAAGAGCATGTTACCTACATGTAAGTCCCATTTTGACATTTTAAAAGCAGAAAAGAAGTATACATTTTAAATTAAAAAAGAGTGAAAAAAGATGGATATAATACCTGGAACTGAAATTGTATCTATCCAATAATGATAATGTATATGACTCCATGGGGACATAAAATTAGCCCATTATAAGGAAGATAGAATTTAGATAATTTTTTTATTACAATACTAGAATAATTTGGAAATAAAACTTGAAAAGTGATATATGGTAAGGAAGGCCAATCAGAAGGCTCAAGTGACATATTTGATTTATAGCTAACTGCAGAAAAGAAAGAGAGACAGACTGAGAGAGACAAAGAGATAGACACACACACAAAGAGAATGAAAGGAGAGAAAGAAGGAACAAAGGAAAAAAAGACATGAAAGAAGGAAGGAAGAAGGGAAGAAAGAAAGGAGAGGTGGCAAGAAAGAAAAGTAGGAAGAAAGGAGGAGGGAGGAAGAAAAAGTACTGAAGGAAGTAAAGAAGGAAAAAGGAAGACATGAAACGAAGAAGGGAAGAAACAAAGGAAGGAAATTAGTGAAAGTGCTATGTGACATTGGAATGTGGAATAAGATTTTTATTTTGTCATTAATAATAGCATAAACAACTCTTAAATGGAGAGATTATTTATTTCAGCATATTATTTGACTTTTTTTTTTTAAGATGCTCCCTAATCTTTCAGATTAACACTGAAATTTTGTGAGGCAAGCAAAAAATATAAATGAGTTACCACAAGTAAATAAATGCTGTTGTGGCATAAAATGTGTTGGATCTCCATAGTCTTGATTCCCCTCTTTGAACTTCATTGTTATTGATTACTGATTACTGATTTGGAACTTGACTGAGCTTCTCACATAAGCTTGTAAAGGAGTTGGAATGATTATCAACCTATAACCTTTGGGAATTGCCCCTGGGGCATTACATTAAGAAAGTATGAATTGTATATTTTAATCTATCATAGTCCAAAGCTATTTGGATTTTATGTCCACAGAATAAAGTTGAACATCATTTGGAGAGAGATATATCAATCAATAGATAGATAAAACATATTTTAATGAACCCCTATTATAAAGAAACAAAAATCCAAAGAGATCCATTGATTTGCCAAAAGTCACACGGAAAACAACTTAATTCTTTTTTTAAAAATATGTATACATATTTATATAGTTATCTTGCTGTACAAGAAAAATCAAATCTACAAAAACAAACAAACAAACAAACAAACAAACAAAAAACCTGAGAGGGAAAACAAAATGCAAGCAAACATCAACAAAAATTATGGAATGCTATGTTGTGGTCCACACTCAGGCCCCATAGGTCTCACTCTGAATGTATATGACTTTCTTCATCACTGAACAATTGGAACTGCTTTGAAACATCTCATTGTTGTAGAAAGCCATGGTGATCAGAATTGATCATCGTATAGTCTTTTTGTTGCTGTGTATAATGATCTCCTGGTTCTGCTCATTTCACTTAGCATCAGTTCATGTAAGTCTCCCCATGCCTCTCTGAAATAATCCTACTGAAATCATCGTTTCTTACAAAATAATAATCAAATGTTATGCATAGTTTAATAACCCTTTGGACATAGTTCTAATTTTTTTTTTTCACAGAATGGTTGAATAAGTAACCACCAATAATGGATTAGTGTCCCACTTCTTCCATATTCCCTCTAACATTTATCATTATCTTTTCCTGTCATCTTAGCCAATCTGAGGGGTGTGTACTGCTACCTCAGTGATGTTTTAATTTGAAATTCTTTGATCAAAAGCAATTTAGAGCATTTTTTTACATGACTAGAAATAGTTTCAATTTCCTCATCTGAAAATTGTCCATTCATAACCTTTGATCATTTATCAAATGGAAAATGACTTGAATTCTTATGAATTTGGGTTAATTCTCTCTATATTTTAGAAAGGAGACCTTTATCAGAACCTTTGAATATAAATTTTTCCCCTAGTTTGTTGCTTACTTTCTAATCTTGTCTGCATTGGTTTTGTTTATATAAGAACTTTTTAACTTAGAATCAAAATTATTCATTTTGTATTCCATAAGATATTATAGTTCTTTAGCCACAATTTCCTTCCTTTTCTGCAGATATGAGAACTATCCCTTGTTCTTAAAATTTTCTTACAATATCACTCATTATGTCTAAATTATGAACCTTTTTCAATCTTATCTTGGCATAGGGTGTTGTTGTGGATCAATCCCTAGTCTCTTCCGTAATAATTTCCAATTTTCCAAGCAGTTGTTGTCAAATAGTGAGTTCTTATGCCAGAAGCTGGAGTTTTTAGGTTTATCAAACACTAGATTACTAAATTCATTGACTATTGTGTCTTGTGAACCTAACCTATTCCACTGAATATGGAAAAGCCAAGATTCTTTGTCTTAACAGGTAGCAAATGGTTTTAATGACCACTGGAAAGCTAAGTCACCTTCATTTGCCTTTTTTTCCATTAATTGCCTTGAAATCCTTCACTTTTTGTTCTTCTAGATGAACTTTGTCATTATTTGTTCTAACTCTGTAAAATAATTTCTTGGAAGTTTTATTGGTATGGCAGTGAATAAGTAGATTAATTTTGGTAGTATTGTAATTTTTATTACATTAACTCAGTTTACCCATGAGCACTTGTTATTTTTCTAATTTATTAGATCTAACTTTATTTGTGTGGAAAATGTTTTGTAATCGTGTTTATATAGTTCCTGACTTTGCCTTGCAGATAAACTTTCAAATATTTTATATCATCTATGGTTATTTTAAATGGAATTTTTCTTCGTATCTCCTACTGCTGGACTTTGTTGGTAATGTATAATATGCTGATGATTTATATGGATTTATTTTGTATCCTGCAACTTTGATGAAGTTGTGAATTATTTCTAGTAATTTTTTAGTTGATTCTCTAGATTTTCTAACTATACTATTATACCATGTGCAAAGAGTGATAACTTGGTTTCCTCATTACCAAATCTAATTCCTTTAATCTTTTTTTTTCTCATATTATTGCCAATGCTAACATTTCTGATATATATTGAATGATAATGGTGATAGCAGGCAACCTTGCTTCAACCCTGATCTTTCTGGAAATGGTTCTGGCTTATCCACATTACATATGATGCTTGCTGATGGCTTCAAATAGATGCTAATGTTCCTTTTAAGAAAAAGTTCAGTTATTCTTATACTGTCAAATGTTTTTAATAGTAATGACTTGGATTTTGTCAAATACTTTTTCTACGTCTATTGAGATATCATATGATTTTTTTTATTTTTTTATTTTATTTTATTTTTTTGCTTTTTGCTGAGGCAATTGAGGTTAAGTGACTTGCCCACGGTCACACAGCTAGGGCATGTTAAGTGTCTGAGACCAGATTTGAACTCAGGTCCTCCTGATTCAGGGCTGGTGCTCTATCCACTGCACCACCTAGCTGCCCCTATTATATGATTTTGTTAATGTGATTATTGACACAGTCAATTATGCTCATAATTTTCTTCTTTTATTAAAGCTTTTTATTTGCAAAACATATGCATGGGTAATTTTTCAACATTGCGGTGACAAAGCCTTCTGTTAAAAATTTTATCCACCTTCCCTCTACCCCCTCACCTAGATGGCAGATAGTCTAATACATGTTAATTATGTTAAAACATATGACAAATTGAATATATGTATACATATTTATATAGTTATCTTGTTGTACAATAAAAATCAGATCAACAGAAAACAAAACTTGAGAAGGAAAACAAAATGCAAGCAAATATCAACAGAGAGAGTGAAAATGCTGTGTTGTGGTCCACATTTTCATCCCACAGGCCTCTCCCTGGGTGTATATGGCAGATGTGGGTCCCTTTCCTTCCTTTAAGATCTCTTTGCGATATAGGCCCAATAAAAACACTGCTGGGTCAAAGGGTATGCACAGTTTGATAATTTTTTGAGCATAGTTCCAAATTTCTCTACAGAATGGTTGGATCCATTCATGGTTCTACCAACAATGTATCAGTTTCCCCACATCCCCTACAACATTAGTCATTATCTTTTTCTGCCATTTTAGCCAATCTGACAAGTGTGTACTGGTATCTCAGAGTTGTTTTAATTTGTATTTCTGTAATCAATAGTGATTTGACTAGAAATAGTTTTAATTTCTTCATCTAAAAATTGTCTGTTCATATCCTTTGACCATTTA
>JAJPUD010007180.1:94539-112970 GCA_023553655.1 Myrmecobius fasciatus | reverse complement strand
CAGAACTCATTGATTTTCCCCATAAATTTGGCCCATTTCTCAACTTATCTATTATTGCGGAAGGCATCACCATCCTTCCAGTCATTGAGTTTCATCACTGAGGTTCACAATCTCCATGTCATCCTCAACTCATCACTCTTATACTCTACCTACTATTTGATTTAGTTTTCAGATCTTGTTTTCTTGCATCAATTGCTTTACTCATACTTTCATCACTCTAGAGCAAGCTGGCATCTCCACTGGGATTTGTAATAGTTTTCTATTTGATGTCCTTACTTCAAGCCTATTCCCCCACTCCAAACCCATTGTTCACCTATTTGCCAAAGTTATTGCTTAAGATCTGATCATGCCATTCTTCTATCCAATAAACTCCAGGGACAACATCTTACCTCTAACATTAAATAGAAACTCATCTATTTGAAATTTAAAGCTCTTCACAACCTTGTTCCTTGTATGTTTCTAGTCATTTTACATTTCCTTCCACTCTGTGATTGAGCCACATTAATTTTCTCATTGTTTATCACTCACAAAACTCCATTACCTGTTATTCTCTTGGCTTTACCCAAGTCAGTAATGATTTCCTTTCTTACCTCAAACTTCTTTTGGAATTTCTATTTTCTTTCAGGAATCAGGTCAAGAACCAGAAACATCTCTACAAGAACCATTTCCTAATCTGACTCACTCATTCTTCCACCTTAATACTGCCCTATTTTCCATAACCACCTTTTATTCATTTCATATATATCATGTATATACTTATATACATACATGATGTCTCCCAATTAGAATATTAGTATGAAAAAACAGGGACTATTTCTTATTTTGTCTTTGAATTCCAAACCCTTAGCATACTGCATAGCACATAGCACTAAATAAAGGCTTGTTGATTGATGGGACAATTGCTAATTTCACTCTGCATCAGTTTATATACATCTTTCCAAGTTTCTCATAATTCTTTTTACCCATAATATATGAAGAATAATATTGCATTCCATTCTAAATTTGTTCAGCCATTCCCAATCCATGGGTTGTTCCCTCCTTTTCAGTTCTTTTCCACTAAAAAAGTACTGTTATAAATCTTCCTTCCCTGTGTCTTTGACCTCTATAGGGTATATGTCATGTGCTTTCAAGTGTGGTCTATTTTTTAGTTTCCCTTCTTGCAGTAGAGACAGTATTTTAACCTTCAGTACAAGAGAAAATCCCAAAGACAGGTCTCACACACAATGGAGGCTATTAATTCAGATGGAATACTGAAAAGTAGTGTGAAAGGAGAAGGAAATGCATTAGGAAACACATTTAAGGAGATTTTTCCCTTCACAGCTGTCTAATGAATTATAATTACTCTTGGTGCTGTCTTTGTAGTCTGGCTAAACAAAAGAGAAGAACCTATAATAGATCTAGAACTGGAAGGGATCTTAAGGCCCATTTAGTCCCAATTTCCCATTGTACAAAGGAAGAAACTGAGGGTCAGGGAAGTTGCCCGAGAGCACAATTAAATATCAGAATCAGGATTTGAAACTAGTTCTGTTGACTCCACAGTCACTGCTTTTTCTCCTTGTACCATGTTTGTAGGTAGAGGCCAGGTTGCACAGTGGATAGAGCAGGAAGACTTATCCTCATGAGTCCAAATCTTACCTTAGACATTATGAGCTGGAGAAGGAAATGCAAACTATTCCAGTATCTCAACCAGGAAAACCACAGATGGGGTTACAGACACTATGAAAAGAGTGAACCATAGCAATAATATGAAAATCATATTTTGCAAGAAAGTAAGAGAAGCCCTTTGATCTACTGTGGCTCAGAAAATTAGATATGCCCACCCCTAACTTTATGAATCTTTTCTAAACACTTGTGGAAAGAAATTGTACCTAATTAAATATTTTTAATCTGTCATCCAATTTGACCATGATCTGCTTTTTTCCAGTGTCTCCCTCCTACTTTTAAAAAAATATGTAAAAAGCACCTGGAAACAAAGGGACAAAATGGAATACAAGGTGAGAATAGGGAAAAAATCATAGTGAATGGAGAAATCTCTCTTTCTTTTTTTTAAGTGATCAAGTAGACAATTTGAACAAGTGTTCTGATTGCAGTTAATGAGTTTGTCTTTCTCTCTCATCCTGAACACAGGATGTAATTATTGAAAACCTTTCACTCAAAGCATCTCTTTAATAGTGAAGAAATTCATGGCATAATTTATCTCCTTTCATAATGGGGGTTCTGACCAGCCAGTTATGAAAGGACAGTAATTCTTTATCCTATGCCTGAGCAACCTATAGTAAATAGAATAGAGGTTGATTTTCCCCAGGCTGGGAATTTCCCAGACACTCTGAAAGGTTAAAAGTTTTCCTTTGCATTTCCCAAGAAGCTGTAATCCTGTGACATTTGTAAACCTGATTTATGCCACTCTGATGAGATATATGACAAGCAGACTGAGCTCCAGAAGTGAGGTAGAAGAAATAAACCTTAGCCCAAGACTCAGTACACAAT
The DNA here is from genome assembly GCA_023553655.1 of Myrmecobius fasciatus. NCBI lineage: Eukaryota > Metazoa > Chordata > Mammalia > Dasyuromorphia > Myrmecobiidae > Myrmecobius > Myrmecobius fasciatus. The sequence continues at coordinate 110,483 of JAJPUD010007180.1, read as the reverse complement.
TGGCTTTAATAGAGAGGAAACAATGTTCATTCATGGTCTTGCTAAGATATTCTAATGATGATCCCTACCCACAAAAAGGAATGACTCCATTCTCCAATGTTCTCTCTTCCTTTTTTTCTCTACAATATGAAGCATGTAACTTTTTCTTTCTCCTTTGAGGTGTGAAAGAGAAGTACCTGTCATTTATGGGGGCTTTGAACACATCTGCTCTCTAGGCAAATCTGTTTGGACTTTGGGCCCCAAGCTGCTTTTTCTGCTTTGTATTTCTATCTGTACACATAGGTTTCTGGTTTTTTGTGCTTTGTTCTAGAAGAGAACCAATAACATTGGTCCTTGGAAGCTGATATCTTGACTTACAAGTAGATTGGATTTTAGTGAGTCAGGGTTGTGCAAAATCACCAGCTTCGCTCTCTTCTCCAGGGTCATCTGTGTCTGGTAGCACGGTAGAGTTCAGGATGACTGGAGATGATTCCAGATGCAGGAAGAAATCTTGGTTCTTTTTAAATTAAAGTCTTTTCTAGGTATCAGGAAGCAACATCCATCATTGGTCCCTGATTAGTGGTATTGAGCTAAATTTCCAGCCTTGAAAGCAGCCAATGAGTTGCTGTGAAATGTGAGATGCCAAGAACTCCTAGGATGCTTAGTTGGTACCCACTACAGCTGGGTGTATGAAATATTTAAGGAAGACTAAGCCTTCTGATATGAAGACTTGCCAAGCCTTTTTCAAGATTTCTTATCTACCTTTGTGTCTACTTGTCACCTAACTCTAATCTATGGTTTCAAAAACCTATAGCATGCCTACTAGGGTGGCCATACCTTAGTAAAATTGTCTAGGCAGATAGGCTAAACCAGGTGAAGGGTAGCCAACAGATTTTAAACCCATCAGTAAGTGAGGGGGTATCTACCCCAAGCATGTGAAGACTTTCCTCAAGAAAAATGAGCAGATGAGAACAATTTATGCCATGATGGTGGCTAAAGCAGACATTATGGAGAGCTTGGTCAGACAGCAAAAATGCCAGAGTTATCCACTGCATCCTGAGCTTTCACTGGTCATTTTCCCACTTGACTTCAATGATTTTTTAATGAGAGAGTGAGGCTGACAAATTCTGCCTCTCTTATTCTAATTCAAAACATCTCTCCATGATGTCACTGGTCCTCTTTGAAAACGAAGGCATAACAACACCCACTACATTTATTATGATGTTTCTTGGAGGAGATAACCACCTACAAAGAAGGGGTACAGTCTCTAGCCTAGCTTGCCAGAAGACATTTATTTATCATTTGGCCAATAAAATCCAATGAAAGAGAAAGATCCATTTAGCAGTCTCACAAAAAGTCTCATGTTTGATATTTATCAACTATTTTCCCCCTCTATTTTCATCCCAAGTCACTTTCTTTTCACTGTGATCAAATTTAAATCAACATTATCAAATACTTCATACATTTTTAAATTCAAATAAAATTATCATCTACTTTATAATCTAGACAGAGAAAAAAATCCAGAGAATATATATATTCTAGATTTACCCAAAGCATGACTAGCGTTTTCATTGCTTTATAATAGTAAACCTTAAATGTTTGTTGAAGGAATAGGCAGGTCTATTATTTAGCTTCTAAAGTTACTCTAAAAAGAACCCACTAATAAGAATAATAATTAACACAATTATCAATTACAAAGGACTACTATTAAACATTTTCAATTTATATCACCTTATGTCTGTTTTTTTGAATGTTGGGGGACAGAGAAAGATGACAGATTTTAAAAATGTCTCAGTCTATAGTGGTGAAATTAATTTCTAATCTTAACAACAGGTAGGTTTGGGGCATAGTACAGAAATAAAGTTCCTAGTCACCTAGATTCTTTTGGGTAGTGGTCCCTGGTCATAATAGGAAAAGCCTTAATCAAAACTGTAACATAGTTTAAAATATCGATGAGTAGAATTATAAAGGCAGTGATTTTTCTTCCACATTATATGACACAAAAAAGGATATGTCATCTAATTCTCACTGAAAATAATTTTTTATTCCAAATTAAGGAAAACAATTAGATATTGCAATTAGAATTTTTAATTTATCTATGAGTCCTAAAGACATAAAATTTGGTATATTTTCTTTTGTAAATGGATGCTTTTCTAGCCCCTCCTCTTCATTCACATTCTTTTTTTCTTATTAATTGTCAGAGTACTTCATTTTGGACTTTCCAAGAGATTTTATATTGTATTTGGTATTGCAATTACTTGAACAAGGCTTACCTCCCCCATTGGATGGTAAACTCCCTGAAGGAAGGCATTTCTTAATCATCTCAGTACCCCCTCAGTTCCTAACAATGTCTCTACCAAATTATAGGGTATAAAATATAAATGTGCAAGAAGGACTAACAGTTTGTCTTAAGCACCTGTTGCATTGAAGTAAAGACAGGAAATCAAAAATGAATCATTTAACTTCCAAAGAGAAGAAAGATAGGATGCTACATTAGACACTTCAGTCTTTATTATTGCTGTTCAGTTATTTTTTGCAGTCTACTCTTTGTGAGTCCATCTAGGGTTCTCTTGGTAAAGGTACTGGAATAGTTTGTCATTTCCTTCCCTGGCTCATTTTACAGGGGAGGAAACTGAGGCAAATAGGGTTAAGTACCATTGTTCTGAACCTAAATTGCTATACTAGAAGAAAGTAAAAAGGGCAACATTTTTTGGTTTACTAAAATCATATCTGCCTTCCCCATTTGTTAAACTGTTAAATAATTAGCATTCTGAATCTGAAATATGACTTCACATAAAAATTAAATGAGCTTAGTAGCATTATATTGAAATCCCTAGCTCAAAGAAAATTTTCACCAACTTTCTGAATGAACAACTGTCATGACAATCTTGTACCTGATGGGAGAGGATAAAAACTCTAAAGTAGTCTCTATCAGCATTCAATTTCAGACAGTACCTTTTATTTTTAGTTTTTTATTGAAATTCTTAATTTGATTATCTATGTTAATGCCTTTCAAGTCTAAGTAAAATTCTGCTAATTTGCACAATTGAATTAAATGCTGGTTCCAAATTGATTTTTTTTTCTACAAAAAGATAGGATGTTTCTAAGCTATAAAATGGTCAGGTATTTTTCATTAGGTGAGTTTTAATTTATATATTTTGTGAGGCTGTACACAGATCCAGGACTATCTTCAGTTATCCTGATCTATATCTAGGCACTGGATCCAGATGGTTCCAGAACAGAAGGTGAAGCTGATGACCTTGCACAATCCTTCACTTCAATCCTCACTTCAATCTAATTCACTTACATTTCCCTGATATCATGGCCATATTTGAGAAAGAAGGACAAACAACAATCTCTGTGAGTAACACATCTAGCTTCTTTCCTTCCTTCCCCTCTTCCCTTTCTTTTTTCTTTCCTTCCTTTCCCTTCTTCCTCCCATTTTCCCTTTGCTTCCATCCCTCTCCTTCCTTCTTTCCTTCCTTCCTTCCTTCCTTCTCTCATTCCTTCCCTCTCTACTTCATTCCTTCCTTCCCTCCTTCCTTCCTTCCTTTCTTTTTTCATTCCTTCCTTCCCTCCTTCCTTTTTTCTTCTTTCCCTCTTTTCTTCCTTCCTTCTTTCCTTCCTTCTTTCTTACTTTCCTTCCATCTTCTTTCCTTCCCTCCCTCCCTCCTTCCTTCCTTCACACTTCCTTCTTTCCTCTTCTTATAGTGAATGTAAATAGCAATTGTCTTTGACTAGAAACTTGGAGAGTCTTCCTCTCCAAGACTAATTTCTTTGTGGGGGTGGGAGTGGGTACTAGGTAAAAAAGAAAAAGACCATTTGTTCTTATCTACCCTTAATCACTGAATGAGCAGTTGCTTCAGTCAAATTGAGACCTATTAAAGACCTTAAAAAGACCAAGATTTCCCACTGCATCCAGGGTCACCTCCAGTTTTCCTTATCTATATCTGGCCATTGGACCCAGCTAGTTCCAGAGGAGAAAGTAAAGCTGGTCACGTTGCAGAGTCCTCCTTCACTTGTATCAAATTCACTTGCACATCATGACATCATGTTCTTGAGGTCATGGTTGTCTTTGAGAAGGAAAAATAAACAATAGCAACAACAATGCAGATTCTAAAGCACTACAAGCTGATTTTCTGATTTGTTATACAATAGACTCATACATTGTCATCACTTCTTCCAGCATACAATTAGAAGCAGGTTCAAATAATTTGTTCTAGCCCATTCTTTTTTCATACTCTAAAACACCTTCTCCATGTAGAGGGGAAAAGGCTCTAAGTCCACAGCAGTGTCCAGTATTAATATAACTTCCAACTAGCTGGGTAAATCCTTTTGGTAGTTCCCCATTTAAAATATTGAATAAACAAAAGGGTGACATAGGAGTCAGGTCTGGACAAGAAGCTGGGATTGTAGCGGCAGCATGGACATTGTTAGCTTGGTCCAAATATCAACTTTCAAGGCTATAATAGCAGTTATAAGTCATTCCTTCATGTTTAAGTCTTTGTCAATGTATACTCATGAGTCTTTGGTCATTTCTTTTGTGTAGAGAAAATAAATAACTGTCATATCTCATATCCATCTGAGTACTACTGAGTACTTTTCTCTTTTTCTCTTTCCTTTTGAAAAAAAAAAAACTATATATGAACCAAATTTGAATGCCAAGCAGTACTTCTCAAAACTCTGAGGGAGAGGTATAAAAAACCAAAGGATGTTGGGAGAAGAACCTAATGCTTCTTTTTAGGACTTTTCCCATTACTGAAAGTAAAAATGTGGGTTCAAAGTTAGGGACCCCTCCTTTAATGCAAGAGGGAGAAGGTAAATGTTCCCTCTAGGCCAAGTAGATCATGTGTTATTAGATAAATAAATAATGTGAATAGTAATTTTAGAAAAAGCTTTTGTGAGCATACATGTTATGATTTGTATTCTCACAGAATACTTTTAATAGAAGCTTCATTGTAAGTTCTAAAGCCAGAAAAAGCTTTAACAAGTACTTCCAATTATCTCAATCATTCTCTGTTTGATTGTTCCTGATTGTGGACTAAATAGGACAGAAAGTAATAGTCTATCCACTTACTGGGAAAAATCCATAGCCCTTTTAGAAAATATATGCCTAAACATGGGTAACTTTTTTAGGATTGAGATATAAGGCCTCAGTCAAAAACTTAACTGGTTTGAAAAGCTTTAGGAGCCATTAAATCATAGAGAGTCTTTTTTCAGATAACACAAAGCAGCAAACTTACCTAGCAAACAACGGATACTAGAAGGAAACTTATCAAAAACTGTATTTTTTGCCACTATATTGTAGGTTCAACTCTGAGGCTAAAATATAGCCAGAAATGCTGAACTGTTCAAAGATATTAATGCATCATCAGGAATCCATAATAACTTTGTTCCACAGGGTCAGCAGAGGCTGAATTTCTAATTCCTGTGCAGCCCCTTTTCCATCTACCCACTCCCACACAGGTCCTGTTTGAGAAGATAGGTTAGACTTAGGGTAAATTCAATTTAAAAAACTATTTATTAAATGCTTACTATATGCAAAGCACTAGGGAGATAAAGACAAAAAGTCCTTCCCCTGAAAGAGCTCATATTCCAGTAGGGTGAGTTGGTAAATTTAGAAACCTAACAAATAACTTTTTAATTGAATTGCTGTGATTGGTCAACAGGTTTGAATAATTACTCACTCAATATAGCACTTAAAGGTTTGTAAAGCATTTTCCTTGCAACAACATTGTAGAAGAGGTGATATATTATCATAATACCATTTTCACAGATGAGCAAATTGAAGTTAGGTAGTTAAGGATTTTGTTCTGGATCATACAATGAGTTTTAGAACTAGGATATGAATTAGAGGATTCAAAAAACAATCACTTTCCAGAGCACTATGTTTTCTGTTCTGTGACCATCTTCTTTACCCAGATATCCAGTTACTTCTGGGCTTCTGAGGCAATTCAAAATAATATACATTTATCAAGATCCTTACTAATCCTACTGTAGGCTTCATAAAGCATTGCTACTTAAGGAATCAATGATCATAACAGTGATAGATGTTTCTCCATTTTGGAATGCATCTATACCCTAGTACAGCTTGTATTATTCACCCTGCCCAAGTCTATTTACTCTGTGATGATTCCCCCTAACCCATTCACCCTGTGATTAGAATTCCATGTTGAATTATTGAAAAAATGCAAAGGATGGTGACCTAGTTACACTAGACTTAAACTGTATTACAAAGCATCAGTCATCAAAATTATTTGATATAAGTTAAGAAATATAATGGTGGATCAATGAAATAGATTAGTTATAAAAGACACAATAGTCAATGACTACAATAATCAATCATTTGATAAACCCAAAGACTCCAGTTTCTGAGACAAGAGTTCACTATTTGACAAAAATTTCTGGGAACACTGGAAAACAGTACAGCAAAAACTAGACATAGAGCATCATCTTATATCCTATTCCAAGTTAAGGTCGAAATGGATACATGATACTATACCATAAGCAAATAAGGAGAGAAAGAATTAATTTACCTTTCATATCTTTAGAGAAGAAAGGAATTTGTGGCCAAACAAGAAATAGATAGCATTATAAAATTCAAAATGAATAAGCTTGATTGCATTAAATTAGAGAGTTCTTTCACAAACAAAACCAATGCAGTTGAAATCAGAAAGAAAGGAAAAAGCGAAATAGTATTCAATTACATTGATATACCATAACTTATTCAGTCATTCCCCAATTGGTCAAAATGAAGAAACAATTTTCAGATGAAGAAACAATTTTCAGATGAAGAAATTAAAAACATTTCTAGACACATGAAAAATGCTCTAAATCACTATTGATTGAAGAAATGCAAATTAAAATCTCATACCTATCAGATTGGTTAAGATGAGAGGAAAAGATCATGATAAATGTTGAAGGAGATATGGGAAAACCAGAACATTAAGGCAACATTGCATAATCAACTATGATAGACTTAGCTCTTCTCAGTGATGTAGTGACCCAAGATAATTCCAATAGACTTGGGATATAAAGTGTCCTCCACATCCAAAGAGGAGAACTATGGAGACTAAAGGTGGATCGAATTTCACCTCTTTTTTCTTTTGTTTTGCTTTTTTCTTTCTCATGGTTTTTCCATTTGTTCTGAATTTTCTTCCTCAACATGACTCATATGGAAATATGTTAAAATGAATGTACATATATAACCTTAAAAATAAATAAATAAAATCAAAAATAATCCCATGCATTTATTTGCTAGGTTCCAATTTGGAAAAATTGGAGAAAGAATATTCTATTATTCTGAAATTTTCTTGCTCCCTTTGGATCTATGAATAAATTAATCACTTGTTGTTTGTAAGGTATCATGACAAGTACTGAGGATGTAAATGTGAAAGGAAGACAGTCCTTGCCTTCAAAGAACTTACACTTAGATAGGAGAAGAGAACATTGTAGAAGATTAGTGCCCCAGAAAGAAAATTTTAGATTGAGAATTCCAGAGATAGTGAACAGAGTCAGAGGTCAGCCAATGGATATTTCCTTTCTAGAAACAATGATAATACCAATTATATATATTACTGTAGAAAAGAAGTAAAGATGGAATAAAGGAGTATGTTAAGGTGCCCCTCCTGCATCAGCAGGATGGCAAGTGGCCATCTCGAAAGAACATGATCAGGTCCAGGACCACTAGATATTTCATCAACAACAACAGCCTAACTCCAGGGCAAAAATTCCAAAATTTGTCCCAGACATTAGGTAGAAGAGTACATTAGCAGGTAGTGTCATCAAAATGGGAAAACAGGCACTTCATGGGCCTTTAAAATTGTGATAGAGTAAAAAAATTCTAATCACTTCAAAAGTTCTTTTAAAGCTTTGTAATTTCATTAGTTCTTGAAAAAAAACATGACCTAATAACAAAAAAGGAGGTTAGTAACTAGGTCTTAAACAATCAAGTTACAGTTAGAGTCAGGTGGCCCTTTATGGATGAATAAATGACAAACAATTTATATAGTGCTTACAGATTGTCAGGGGAACTGTGCCAAACCTGGGAAATAGAATCACAAGCAAACAAGACAGCCCCTGCCCTCAAGGGTCTTCTTTATAATGGAGGAAAATTCTAAGACTCAGGCTAAGTGGCCATTTGAACACAAGGAATATTGAAATAGATGCTCTGTTGCTGAAAAACCCCAGATCACAGACTTCAAGATTATTTTCTTTCCCTTTCTTCTTTTGAAATCCCATAAACAAGATGGAAGTCTATTTGCTGTTGTTCTGTAGTTTCAGTCCTACTCTTCAGACCCCATTTGGGACTTTCTTGGCAAAGATACTGGAGTGGTTTGCCATTTCTTAAACAAGGTGAAGTGACTTGACCACTGTCACACAGCTACTAAGTGAGGCCAGATTTGAACTCAGGAAGATATTCTAGAAGTCTATTTACTTTTCTTTGTTTTAAATGTCAAGTTTGTTTTTATAAACAGTATTAACCACAGCCCTTTGCAAGCCTGAGTATATTAATCAGAAATTCACTTGGAAGGTGACATATGAGGGAGGAAGTCTCCTCTGAGAAGAGGTAGAAAAAGATTTAATACTGAGGTATTTTGTTAGATATTGTCTCTGACTAGGGGCATGGTGATTAAAAGAACATCATGAATTATACATATAGAAGTGGGAGCCAAGATGGCGAACTGCAGACAGCGTTCTCTGTGAGCTCCTGAGACCTTCCCTCAGACCCAGACAAATTGAGCCTCCGAACTGGTTTTGGAGTGAGGGCTCCACCAAACACTTGGACTACAACTCACTTCTATCAAAAATCTACTTTGAAAGAACTCCGGAGGTCAGTTTTAGACAGGCAGGGAATCAAGGAGCTCCCAGCGCTCAGATGCCAGCACTTAGACACCAGTGTGCAGCCGGGGTGCAAGACCCAGGCTGATACGGAGTAGAAGATTTTAGGCTGCCAGGAAGTCCCTGGGAGAGGCTTGGGCCACTTTGCTCTGCTTGCGGGCAGGTGCTTTGGCAGATCTGCCTTTGGTAAAGGGTGGATTGAGAGCAGCTGAAAGCGTGGTCCTAGTGTAGATCTACCCCGACCAGCCTCAGACCTGAAGTCAAGTCAGCAAACTGCCCCAGGGAAAATTGAAACTGCTGCAGATTTCCCTGCTGTTGACTGATACCTCAGCTCAAAACCATGAGCAAGAAGCAGAAGAGAGCTCTCACCATAGACAGCTTTTACAGAGATAAAGTAGAGAAGTCCCCAGATCCTAAGATTCTGAAAACAATCCCAGATGAAGCCACAAAGGTGGACTTAAGCTGGTCTCCCTTTCAGAAGGCTTACCTGGAAGATTGCATAAAGAATCTCAAAAGAGAGTTAGAACAAGAATGGGGAAATAAATTGAGAGCAGTGCAAGAAGGAAATATCGCCCTGCAACAGAGATGTGAAAAACTGGAAAATAAGACTGGTCAATTGGAAAAAGTCACCAACTCACTGGAAAATAAAAATAATGAATTGGAAAAAGATAACAATTCACTGAAAAACAAAATTAGTGAATTGGAAAATGACAACAATTCACTGAAAAATAAAATTGGCAAAATGGAAAAAGAATGCAATGAACCAAAAAATTCAATTGGCCAGTTACAAAAGGAGCTAAAAAAAGATAACTGAAGGAAATAATACCTTAAAAATTAAAATTGAACAAATAGAAATGAATGACTCAATAAGACTTCAAGAATCAGTCAAACAAAAACAAAAAAAATGAAAAAATAGAAGAAAATATGAAATATCTCCTAGGAAAAACAACTGACTTGGAAAACAGATCCAAGAGAGACAATCTAAGGATTATTGGACTCCCTGAAAGCCACGATGAAAAAAAGAGCCTTGATGCTATCTTCCAGGAAATCATGAAAGAGAATTGCCCTGATGTTTTAGAATCAGAAGGCAAAGTTGGCATTGAAAGAATTCACCAATAACCTCCTGAAAGAGACCCAAAAATTAAAACCCCAAGGAATATCGTGGCCAAATTTCAGGACTATCACACCAAGGAAAAGATATTGCAAGCAGTTAGAAAAAAAACAGTTCAAATACCAAGGAACTTTTATTAGAATTACACAGGATCTGTCAGCTTCCACATTGAAGGATCAAAGGGCCTGGAATCAGATATTCCGAAGGCAAAAGAACTTGGATTACAGCCAAGAATAAGCTACCCAGCTGGAATGAGCATCATCTTCCAGGGAAGAAGGTGGTCATTCAATGATACAGGAGAATTTCACCTATTTTTAATGAAAAGACCAGATCTGAACAAAAAATTTCACCTCCAAATACAGAACTCAAGAGAAGCATAAAAAGGTAAAAAGGAAAGAACTCTTGAGAACTACATTTCTACTATGGGTATCCTTAAAGAATGGGGGTATAATTCAATTTTTCTTTGATAATAATGGAAAAGAAATTAGAGGTGGAAGGAATACCATACTGAAAAAAGGGGGGAAAGGAGGCAAAATAAAGTAAAAATAAAGGAGGTAAAATAAGGCAAAATCTCATAAAAAGACATAGAAGATCTAATATAATTGAGGGAAAGAAGGAAGGGCAATGAGTATTGTGTAAACTTTACTCTCATTAGATTGGGCTCTAAGAGAGTATATCAGACACATTTGGTTTCAAAGAAAGGCCTGACCCTCCTTGTGGGAAGACGGGAGGGAAAGGAGGAAAGGAAAGGGATAGATTAATAGAAGGATTAGGGGAAAGGTATAAAGGGGAGGGAGGGGTTCTAAAGGGGGAGGACTGTTGGAGGGAAGTGGTCATCAGAAATAAAGTACTGGGGAGGGGGGAAGGGAGTAAGGGGAAAGGGAAGAGAAAAATGTAACTTTGGGTAAATAAGATGGCAGGAAATATAGATATAGTTATTCTAACTGTGAATGTGAATGTGATGAACTCTCCCATAAAACGGAAGTGGATAGTGGACTGGATTAAAAGCCAGAATCCTACAATATGTTGTTTACAAGAAACACATCTAAAACATAGAGATACACACAGAGTGAAGGTAAAGGGCTGGAGCAGAATCTTTTATGCTTCAAGTGAACAAAAAAAAGCAGGGGTAGCAATCCTTATCTCAGATCAAGTAAAAGAAAAAATAGATCTAATTAAAAGAGATAAGGAAGGAAAGTATATTTTACTAAAGGGTACCATAGACAATGAAGAGTATCAATACTAAAAATATATGCACCAAGTGGTATAGCATCCAAATTCCTAGAGGAGAAGCTAATAGAGATGCAAGGAGAAATAGACAGTACAACTATACTAGTGGGGGATCTCAACCTTGCTCTCTCAGAATTAGATAAATCAAACCACAAAATAAATAAGAAAGAAGTTAGGGAGGTAAACAAAATGTTAGAAAAGTTAGGTATGATAGATCTCTGGAGGAAATTGAATGGTGATAGAAGGGAGTATACTTTTTTCTCAGGGGTTCATGGAACTTATACGAAAATTGATCATGTGTTAGGGCATAAAAACCTCAAAATCAAATGCAGAAAAGCAGAAATAGTAAATGCATCCTTTCCAGATCATGATGCAATAAAACTCACATGTAATATAAGGCCAGCAGAAAATAGACCAAAAGTTAATTGGAAATTAAATAATCTAATCCTCAAGAATGAATGGGTGAAAGAGCAAATTATAGACATGATAATTTCATCCAGGAGAATGACAATAATGAGACAACATACCAAAATTTGTGGGATACAGCCAAAGCGGTTATAAGGGGTAATTTTATATCTCTAGATGCTTACTTGCATAAAATAGAGAAAGAGAAGATCAATGAATTGGGCTTACAATTAAAAAAAAACTAGAAAAAGAGCAAATTAAAAACCCTCAATTAAATACCAAATTGGAAATTCTGAAAATAAAAGGTGAGATTAACAAAATTGAAAATAAGAAAACTATTGAATTAATAAATAAAACTAAGAGTTGGTTTTATGAAAAAACCAACAAAATAGATAAGCCTTTAGTTAATTTGATCAAAAAAAGGAAAGAGGAAAATCAAATTGTTAGTCTCAAAAATGATAAGGGAGAACTTTCCTCCAATGAAGGCGAAATTAGAGTAATAATTAGGAGTTACTTTGCCCAACTTTATGCCAATAAATTTGATAATCTAAATGAAATGGAGGAATATCTACAAAAACATAGATTGCCCAGGTTAACAGAAGAGGAAATAAATTATTTAAATAGCCCCATTTTAGAAAAAGAAATAGAACAAGCTATTAATCAACTCCCTAAGAAAACATCTCCAGGGCCAGATGGTTTTACATGTGAATTCTACCAAACATTCAAAGAACAATTAATTCCAATATTATACAAACTATTTGAAAAAATAGGGACAGAAGGTATACTACCAAATTCCTTCTATGAGACCGATATGGTGCTGATAGCTAAACCAGGTAGGGTGAAAACAGAGAAAGAAAATTATAGACCCATTTCCCTAATGAATTTTGATGCAAAAGTTTTAAGTAAGATTTTAGCAACGAGATTGCAGAAAGTTATCTCCAGGATAATACACCATGACCAAGTAGGATTTATACCAGTAATGCAGGGCTGGTTCAATATCAGGAAAACTATCAGCATAATCAATTATATTAATAACCAAACTAACAAAAACCATATGATTATCTCAATAGATGCAGGAAAAGCATTTAATAAAATCCAACACCCATTCCTATTAAAAACACTAGAGAGTATAGGAATAAATGGGCTTTTCCTTAAAATGATTAGTAACATCTACTTAAAACCATCAGCAAGCATCTTATGTAATGGAGACAAACTAGAACCATTCCCAATAAGATCAGGAGTGAAACAAGGCTGCCCACTGTCACCATTATTATTTAATATTGTATTAGAAATGTTAGCTTTGGCAATAAGAGAAGAAAAAAGAGATAAAAGGAATTAGAGTAGGTAATGAAGAAACCAAATTATCACTCTTTGCAGATGACATGATGGTATACTCAAAGAACCCTAGAGACTCAACTAAAAAACTCCTAGAAACCATTCAAAACTTTAGCAAAGTTTCAGGATTTAAAATAAATCCACATAAATCATTAGCACTTTTATATATTACTAACAAAGTTCAGCAGCAAGAGATAAAAAAGAAATTCCATTCAAAATAATGGATGATAGCATAAAATATTTGGGAATCTATCTGCCAAGAAAAAGTCAGAAACTATACGAACTAAATTACAAAACACTTTCCACACAAATAAAATCAGACCTAGTTAATTGGAAAAACATTACGTGCTCATGGGTAGGCCGAGCAAATATAATAAAAATGACAATACTACCCAAACTAATTTACTTATTTAGTGCCATACCAATTAAACTCCCAAGAAATTATTTTACAGATCTAGAAAAAAAGTAGCAAAGTTCATTTGGAAGAACAAAAGGTCAAGAATTTCAAGGGAATTAATGAAAACAAAGACAGATGAAGGTGGCCTTGCTGTACCAGATCTAAAACTATATTATAAAGCAGCGGTCATCAAAACCATTTGGTACTGGCTGAGAAATAGAGCAGTCGATCAGTGGCATAGGATAGGATATCAGGACAATCTAGGTAATAACGTTAGCAATCTAGTGTTCGATAAACCCAAAGACCCCAGCTTTTGGGATAAGTACTCACTATTCAGCAAAAACTGTTGGGAAAATTGGAAACTAGTGTGGAAGAAATTAAGGCTGGACCCACACATGACACCACATACCAAGATAAGATCTAAATGGGTTCATGATCTAGATATAAAGAGCGATATTATAAGCAAAGTAGAGGAACATAGGATAGTTTACCTCTAAGACCTGTGGAGATGGAATAAATTTATGTCCAAAGAAGATATGGAACTATTAATTAAACACCAGATAGATAATTTTGATTATATTAAGTTAAAAAGTTTCTGTACAAACAAAACTAATTCAGACAAGATTAGGAGGGAAGCATCAAATTGGGAAATCATCTTTACATTTAAGGGTTCTGATAAAAGCCTCATCTCTAAGATATATAGAGAATTGTCTCATATTTATAAGAATTCAAGCCATTCTTCAATTGATAAATGGTCAAAGGATATGAACAGACAATTTTCAGATGATGAAATTAAAACTTTTTATAGTCATATGAAAAGTTGCTCCAAATCACTATTGATCAGAGAAATGCAAATTAAGACAACTCTGAGGTAGCACTACACACCTGTCAGATTAGCTAAAATGACAGGAAAGGATAATGATAACTGTTGGAGGGGATGTGGGAAGGCTGGGACACTGATGCATTGTTGGTGGAACTGTGAACGGATCCAACCACTCTGGAGAGTAATTTGGGGCTATGCTCAAAAAGTTATCAAACTGTGCATACCCTTTGACCCAGGAGTGTTTCTATTGGGCTTATATCCCAAAGAGATCTTAAAGGAAGGAAAGGGCCCCACATGTACAAGAATGATTGTGGCAGCCCTTTTTGTAGTGGCTAGAAACTGGAAACTGAATGGATGCCCATCAATTGGAGAGTGGCTGAATAAATTATGGTATATGAATATTATGGAATATTATTGCTCTGTAAGAAACGACCAGCAAGATGATTTCAGAGCGGCCTGGAGAGACTTGCATGAACTGATGCTGAGTGAAGTGAGCAGAACCAGGAGATCATTTTTCATGGCAACAACAATACTATATGACGATCAATTCTGATGGACATGGCTCTCTTCAACAATGAAATGCTTCAAACCAGTTCCAATTGTTCAGTAAAGAAAGCCATATACACCCAGAGAGAGGGATGTGAAATGTGGACCACAACATATCATTTTCATGCTCTCTATTGATGTTTGCTTGTACTGTATTTCCTTTATCTGATTATTCTTTCTTGTAGATACGATTTCTCCTGCACAAAAATGATGTGTGGAAATAAGTATACATATATTCGATTTCTTAAGTATTTTAACATAATTAGCATGTATTGGATATTCTGCCATCTAGGGGAGGGGTGGGAAGTAGGGGGGGGGGAATTTGTAACAGAAAGCTTTGTAAGGGTTAATGTTGAAGAATTACCCATACATATGTTTTACAAATAAAAAGTATTAATAAAAAAGAATTATACATATATATATATGATGAAATTTTCCAAGATAGAAAAATAACATTTGTACAAGGAAACCTATATAATCAAGGAATTAATAGTAAGGCAAGGTGGAATGAATAGAAGTTCTTAGACAATCTTGTCCATAACTTCACTCTAGTTCTGTGTACTTGTAAAACTTTTCTCAAGTATTTTCGACTCATATTCCCCCTGAATTAATCACTGAATTGCTAGGGTCCTCAATTCTGAACAAGAGCAAGTGTGACCCCAGAATGATTCAGGACCATGGGAGTCTCATGAAAAGCTTTCTCAAGCCTATCTATTCCTACCTTCCAGAAACTGGTCCCAAGATGCCCCTCCATACCAGAACCTGGTTTGCCAGAAAAATGCTTGAGTATCTGATGTTCTTGAGTCTGGGAAAGCATCACAGCTGATCACAAAGTGCTGAAGACTAACCTCATGGTCACAGGTCAAGGCCCCATGGCCTTGTCATGCATTCTTGTAAGGGTGTAACTTGTTTTTTTAAAGACAATATTCATGAGTATAGGATATTTTAAAACTTTTAAAAATAACTTGTTTGCACAAATTAAAAGGGTGGAGGGAACCCAAAGAGAAGATTGTTATTAAAAATATAAACCCCACTTAACCCGTAGCTCTGAGGTTTTAATGTAACTTCTTCCTTTCTAGATTCAGCTTTCTTTGGTGGCTGGCTGAATGAAACTTCCAGGTTCTAAGGAAGAAGAAGAAGAAAGAAGAAGAAAAAAGAAGAAAGAAGAAGAGAAAGAAACAGAAGAAAAGGAAGAAGAAGAAGCAGAAGAAGAAGCAGAAGAAGAAGCAGAAGAAGAAGAAGAAGAAGAAGAAGAAGAAGAAGAAGAAGAAGAAGAA
>JAJPUD010007180.1:83904-94529 GCA_023553655.1 Myrmecobius fasciatus | reverse complement strand
AAGAAGAAGAAGAAGAAGAAGAAGAAGAAGAAGAAGAAGAAGAAGAAAAGCTAATGGAAGACTTCTGAAAAAAAGGTAAATTTTTTTTAGTATGATTGAATAGAATGGAAAAAAATTCTTTTCAGAGGAAAAAGTACTAGATTATATAGAAATATGCCAATAAGAATTTTTCCCACCAATGGATGACCCAATTCAGGTGCTACATCTGAATTCTAAGGCAAACCCCCTACCCATTTACCATTGCCCTTCAATTATTGATATGGGGGATAAATGTGAATTCAATTTTCCTCAGCTCATTAGACTTGGAGTCACCTAAATTCAAATTCTATCCTGGTGCTTCCTAACTATATGATGCTGGGCAAATCACTGGGCTGATCTTAGAGTGAGTTTCTTTTTTTTGTAAAATGAGGACAATGATATCTACTTCATTGAGTTGATATGAGACATAATGTATATAAATCACTTTGATGAGTCAACTATTGTTACTTAGATTGTTATATCAATTATATTAAAATATAATATATGCAATAATATATTGTTATAAATTATTGCATTGATTACATATATAATGTGTTAATATGCTATGTGGTAATTATCACATCATTATGGTTAACAATTTAAATGAATATGAAAGTTTGATATTGTAAAGGTTATATTCACCATTTTGGTGAATCCTGAGCATGTGCTGAGGGAGATAAGACTCAGCAATAGTTCCTGGAATATTAGTGACTTCTATGCTTCACCACCAGGCTGGAAATGGGTTTTTAAACATTTTATAAAATGCAGATTCAGAGATCAACTTGTTTACTCACATTCCCTCCCCCATTTTACAGATGAGGAAGCTGAGGCCCTTGAAAATCAAATAACTTGTCACCTAAGTAGTAATCATCAATGATGCTTTTTGAGCCCAAATAGTGCTTTTTTAAAATTGTACCTTGCTCTGTGCAGCATAATTTTAATATGGCAGTGAATCTGTGTGTATAAATCCTATGCCATCTGACTATGTGTACCAGTCCTGTGCCATCTGTTAGAGTTTAATTGCAGAGATTTTTCAAGAAATATATATATAACTATTAGTAATCTTCTTAATTTAACAAGCTGTCCTATAAGTTAATGTCTATTATAAATATATATATGTATGTGTGTGTGTATTAGCTTCAGTGCAAGTATACTATAGAAAAAATCAAGAACTCATGGTTAATAGTAATAGCTTAGATCTGGGATATATAAAACAAGCCAGTTGGTTCTTTTATTTTATGAAGTCATAATTTACCACTATGACTTCCTTTTGATACTCACAACTATTTTATATCTGCATCCCCAGTTTGGCATTGTCCTTCAACCTTAGTGTCATAGTTGCTGTCTCCATGCCCATGAACATAGTCCTTGGATCCATAATCTGTTTTTTTGATTTTTTTTTGTTCACTTCACATTTCATGCCAATCTCCGCTGAGTAGCTCTTCCCCCTTACCACTCTACATCTGCCATTACTGATATCATTGTTTTATCTTAGATGGATTTTCCTAACTTTTATTCTAAAAAGAAAAGAAGGGAAGAAGCAAAAATTTATTAAGTATCTATTATGTGCCTGGTACTATGCTAATATTATGTCATTTAATTCTCACTACAGCAATTCAGATAAGTAGATTCTATTATTATGAGTATTTTATAGTTGAGGAAACTGAGGTAAACAGAGGTTAACATCTAGTTCAATTCTCTCATTTTATATAGGAGGAAACAGATCCAGATAGATTGTGGGACAGCTCAAATCGCACAACAAATTAGGGATAAAGTTAGCGGTAGAATCCAAGTTTCAGATTCTGAAGGAAGCTCAAAAATCATTTAGTTTAGACTATAAATGAACAAGGTACGTGGTGTAGTGTGTCAAACAAACACTAGCCCTGAAATCAGGAGGACCTGAATTCAAATCCAGTCTCAGATACTTAACACTTACTGGCTGTATAACCCTGAGAAAGTTGCTTAATTCCAATTGCTTTGAAATAAAATAATAAAAATGTTCCTAAATAAAAGCACAACCTCTAAAATCTGCATTTCTGAAAACCCCTCCCATTAATCCTAATTTTCACCTCTGGAACCAAGCAAAACAAGTTCAATTCTTCTTCTAAATGACAGGTTTTTAAATATTCAGCTGGTACAAGAATCATAAGTTTTTTTTCCTTCTCAGGATACTCTTCAGATGATCTATCTTCTTTTTAAGAGATTGTGCCATCCAGGACTGAGCACCATATTCCAAATGTGATCAGACTAGGATAGAGTACAGAAGTATCTATCACCTTTCATCTTCTGGATCCTTAGTTTTATAAGGTAACCTAAAATTAAATGACAGTTTGGCTTCCTTATTGTGCTGGTTGGCTTATACTGACGTTTTCTAGTGTCCTACCTCTCACAGATCTTTATCACACAAATTGTTCCTTATTGTTTTTTCTCTGGAAAGCTGATTTTTTTAATCTAAGTGTGGGACTTTACATTGAGTTCTATTCAACTTCTTCTTATTCAGTTTGGCTCATTGATCTAGTTTGTTGAGACTCCTGCTACAAAGCATGCTTCCTGGTGTCAATTGGATAATTGCAATATTTCAGATAATTAATGATTAATAAGTATTTATTAAGTTCCTACAATGTGCTAGAGATTTTTTTTAAAAAATGAGACAGTCCTTTCCCTCATGGAACTTGTATTCTATCAAGAGAAAAAACATGTATACATACATATATCCAAAGCAATCTGATAAATACTATGTTCCAGACACAGGCACAAAAAAGATAGTGCCTGCCTTCAAAGAGTTTACAATCTAAAGGGGGAGACAGCATGCAAAAAGAGGCAGAAAAATGGGAATGAAATGCCAGGGCACTACCCTGCTGACCCATGTTATTCTTTTTGTTTCTTGGACTCAAAATCAGGCAGATTGGCAGATGCAAAGTGAAAGGATATACATCTATGTATGCATATATATAATTCAAGGTAATTTTAGAAGTAAGCACAAGCATTTGGAAATCTAGAAGGACTTGACTTAGAAGGTAAAGTTTGTTTTTTTTTAAAGGAGGCTGGGGGTTCTAAGAGGCAAAGTGAAACAGGTAATGCTTTCTGGGCATTGGAGATAATTAACCAAAGTCTTGGATGTTATGTGTGAAGATCAGTAAGAAAATGATTTTGCTTATAGCATGAAGCTCAAGAAGCAGATTAATATATCCTAAGCTCAAAAAAAGCATTTAGAATCAGGTACAAAAAGGCTTTAAACAATGCAAACAGTGGAGTTTGCATTTAATCTTAGAAGCAAAAGGGAGCCATTGTAAATTACAGAGTAGGGGAGTGACATGTTCAGAATTGTGAGGTTTTTTTGTTCTATTATTTCAGTCCTCTTAAAATTTTTATAATCCTATTTGTGGTTTCCTTCAAAAAATACTGGAGTAGTTTGCCATTTCCTTCTTCAACTCATTTTACAGATGAGGAAACTGAAGTGAACAGTTAAGCAACTTGACCAAAATCACACAGCTTATAAGTGTCTGAGGCCAGATTTGAACTCAGGAAGATGAGTCTTCCTGACTCCAGACCCAGTACTCTATCCACTGTACCACCTGGAAAGAGTTATATTTTTGAAAAATCATTGTATCATTGATAATGGTTTTTTTAATGAAGTCATGCTGTCACCTTTTGATTAACATTTTCTTTCCTTTGTACATTAATAATACAATCACTAGATGGTACAAAAGGTTTACAAGATATAGTTGTGCCAAATTTATCCCATATTCTTTCCTATTACTATATTAGCAGAGCAGAATAATACCATAGATAATGTATATTTTATTATAGGAAGTCATTTGATAGTTTGGCAATTTATCTTTATAAATAAGAGTTGGATAACAAACAGAATGATCAAGTGAGTTGAAGCGATTTAAAAATCACAATACACAAAGTTTAATGGATCAGTGTTAACCTGGAAATAGTCATTCCAAATAGCAGATGTAACAAGATAAAGTTTAACAAGAATAAATGTAAAATCTAACACTTGTATTCACAGAATCAGCCACCTAAATATGGGATGGAGGTGGTCTGGCTAAACAGTAATTTATATGACTAAGTCCTAAGGACAGATTTTTGTTGATTACAAATTCAACAGAAGCCAACAGGGTGACTTGACTGCCAAAAATGTTAATGCAAATATAGACTGTATTACTAGAAGTAAAGTATAGAACAAGGTGGGTACTGTACTCTGTCTTGTGTTAGCACAATCAGCAAGTCAGGAAAATTGATCTGTGGGACAGGAAGGCAGCATCCCTTGCCAATAGCCCTGACAAAACACCAGCCTTTCTCCGCCTTTGAGGTTGCATGCAGACAGCCTACCTTTGGCATATTAGCCTAGGCTTCTTCAGGACTGGCTTGAAGACTGAAGAGCTGACTATGCTATTAGGAAGGAACACAAGAGGACCAGGAAGCCAGGCAAGATTGTGCAGCAGCAGAGCTAGGGGTGAAGGAAGGGACATTCCCTACACGCCTGTTTTTTAATCTTCTATGTTGTATATATTCCTATAGTGTAAATGCTTTATCCCTTGAGTCTGGTTATAGAGAAAGAAACTCTCCAACTTCCCTTGTAAATATTTAAAGTCAGGAATACCTTCTTAATGTCCCTCCTATGTACCATATGCTTTATTTTAAGTGTATTCCTACCTACCAGTATAAACAAATCATCGGTCATCATTGATCAAATAATATTTCACTGTACATGTTTGAAATTCAGTAATCCCTCTTTAGCTTTATTTTTGTCCAGACATAAAGTATATTTAGAATTAAAAGGGTCCTTAGAGACCATTTTGCCCATCTGGAAGAAAGAAAATGAATTGGGATTTGGAAATGAGAAGAAGCAGTGTGTTGGTATCATAAGGCAGCATAAATTAAAAATGAGCCTGCAATGCAAAGCATAGGTTAAAAAGGTAAGTCTGAGAATGGTCTCTACATCCCCTGATGATGGCCCAGGTTCCTGTTCCCAGCTGAGCCCATGGACATAGACTGAAGGGGAGGATTTAAGGGGAGGCCCAACCTGTTCTTTTCTTCTCCCCATCCCCCCAAGATCACCAGCACCCACTGCCTTGGCTCATCTCAGGTACTACTCCCCACAGCTTCCCTCTATTCCTCTTTTCCTAACTCTAGGAAATTCAACCATGCAGCTGCCCCCTCCCATTCCTGGGCTCATCCCTCCATGGGCAGCCATTCAACTTTCTGTCCTGAATCCAATCACAGCAATAAGTCCTGGTCTCTCTCCCTTCTTTCCCCCATTTGATGTGTTTCTCATATATTTTGTAATTTATGTTTTGCTGCCCACTGGGGGAAGCCAGGGTTGAGTCTTTAAGAGTAAGGGAGAAGGTCTACATAATGAATACAGAATGTATTTTTTTATTGATTCCCTCCCTCCTCCTGTATGATACTTATTGTACATAAAAGCCCTTGTTTCACCTGGGGAAAAAAAGGTAAATCTAATACTGTGATGTTTTAAGACAATTCTATTTCAGCTGAAAAATGCCTGATGCCTTTAACACTCATTACTGCTTTCTATTAGATTACTGCCTTCTATAAGAAACCCACATCAGAAAACAGATACAAAAAAATCTAGAGAATATATTTGTTTTAGTTATGTCTAACTCTTTGGGGATTTTCTTGACAAAGATGCTGGAGAATTTTGCCATATCCTTCTCCAGTTCATTTGACAGATGAGGAAACTGAGACAAACAGGGCTGAGTACTTACCCAGAGTTAGCTGTTATATACCTGAAGCCATATTTGAACTCAGGAAGATAAGTCTTCCTGACTCCAAACATGCACCTTATCCACCATGCCATACAGCAGCCTCAGAGAATGTATAGACAATTGGAGCACCATTATTTGATTTAGAAAGTGAGCTCTATCGATGAAATACCAAAGAAATATAGCATTGTGTAGCAGAAAGTACCCTAGATTTAGAGTCAGAAAGCCCAAGTTCCAATCTTGACGTCACTTATTACTCATGTAATGTTGGGCAAAGCATTTAAATTTTCTGCATTTCTAACTAGGACAAAAGATAAGAAAGTTTTGCAGAAGCTGCCTCATTCAAGGAAACGTTATAGTATAAGAAAAGGAACTTAGATTGGTAGATAGAAATAGAGAACTGATCTTGAAGTCCTATAGAAAGAGCTGTGAATGAGTCCTCTTTCTAAAACACAATGGCTGTACTTTAGGCAGGTAACTTAATATCTCAGTGCCCCAAGCCACAAAGTCTTTGTTGGATGGAGTTCTTTGTTGGGAGTTCCCTATACCAATGAAATCACATTGGTAAAAAAAAATTTTAAAAAGAAAGAAAGAAAAGAAACATACTACAAGTGAGAAAATATATGTCTGGAGATTAATACAGGTGACAGCAGTATTATCTCCTAGGAAGGGAGAAGAGATAAGAGCAATGCTTTGGGGGCTTTTTCAAACATTCATTTTAAAATAGGTTGTAATAGTCTTCAAAGCCTTGAACTGTATAAATCTAATGAAAGGAGATCAAATGTATTTAAACAGACTGTAAACCTTCAAGTGTCACATAAAAATAAGTTATTGGTGCCATTATTGTTAGTAATACTTCAGGGCATCTTTATTTTTTGCACCACAAAATGAAAAACCTAAACTAAAACTCAAAATAACCCAGATGTGGGTGCTCCCTCTAGACTAGGATAGTATTAATAGCATGTAAAGAATGGGTGGGGTGAGAGGAATTATTATAAAATACAAAAACAATTTAATAAGTAATCTAGATGCTTAGAAATAGAATTCAACAAGGAAAACATAAGGCACAATGTCAAGGGAGTCCCTAATCTTGTTGAATTGGGGAATTATCTCTTAATGAAGCAATATAGGGAAAAAGATATCTCAGGAGAAATGGTTTTTGTTCTAATAACTTGTGGTTATTAATAAGAAGCCCCTTTTATTTCACGCCTTACAAAGCACTGCCCTCCCAATATCTCTGTAAGATGAGTAGTACATATATTAACTTTCTCATTTTACTAATTGGGAAGTTGAGATTCATGGAGGTTGACTTTGCTCATAATTTCATTACTTAGTAAATAGAGCCAAAATTCAGATGAAGGTCTTCTGATGTCAACACTATAGTGGTTTAAAATAAACCCTTATCTGTTGAGGAAAAGAGGAAGGGAACACACATTTTATCATGTACCTACTGCATGCCAGACTCTGCCTTAAGTGCTTTATGAACATCTCATTTGATCCTCACAACAACCCTATGTTGTAGGTGTTATTATTATGCTCATTCTACAATGTAAAAAAACTGAGGCAGACAGAGGTTAAATTACTTGCCCAGAGACAATACAATAATCTGTCTGCGGACAGATTTGAATTTAGATCATCCTGATTCCAGGTCTAGTGCTCTAGAATAGAAGGAAAAGTAATTAGTGGATATTCAGTGTAAGGTGTACTAGAAAATGTTCTACTATCCCAGAATAGGGGTCAGGATAAATGACCTCTAATATTCTCTCCACCTGTCAATTGAAGGTTTATGATTCTAGAATCTGGAGAAATATAAATAAGATTATACTGCCTGGCAATTTAACCCTTTCTCTCTCTGGTTAGAGGAAAAAAAAACTCTTACTGTTCTTTCCCATCTATAAATTTTATTATTCTCTGTACCTTCAAAAAGGCAATAAAGTGGCTTAAATAATGAGGTGATGTTTACAAAGTGCTTAGAGATCCTGAGAAGAGGCTTGAGGAGAGTCCAAAGTGTATATGGGACTTGCCCTGAGATTAAGAGCAGTCAGTCCATCCCCTCTCTCCTGTTTCCATGGAGAACAGATGTTCTCAAACAAGTTTACTATTTAACTGAGTGCTTGCAAAGATGGCAGATGTCCTGATCCCCAAGCCCAAATACTGGGAAATCTATAGCTATGTGGGGAACTCTATCTGTTAGAGGGCGAAGTGTGCTTCAAACATCCCCCAGAACAAACTTTGAGTGCTATTCATTTCATTTGTTTTTCTTCCTCCCCCACCAACCTGGTGAGAAGACAACACTCAGATGATGGGCTAGTTCACAATGCCTTAAAAAGAAGAATTGAGCCATCTTTTGGGCCATCTTTTCTCAAATAGCTTTGACTGATCGTGTTACTTATGGAAAGCTGGAAATAAAAAAACTTGGGGTGAAAGTCAGCCTGCTTACAGTGGCTTCCTGCCCAAGGGCAGTTTATAAAGATTAAGTTGCATAAAGACATCATTCAGGTATGACTCCTGAAGGACAGAAAGTTAGAGAATTGACACCCTGAAATTCATCCTCTTAATGGTTTTACATACATATTGGGAAGTAATTAAAAAGAATACATTCCATATGGTCTCCATGAAGCTATCTTCTTGAGCATCTCAAGCACTCCATTTAGGGGAGAAGTTAAAACCTTTGTAAAAAAAAAAAAAGAAGCTGCCCCTCACTACCACTGACTCTTTTCATTCAGTCAGCCAGCCAAAAGAGTATATAGAGTTTAGATGTGAAGTCAGGAAGACCTGAGTTATAATTCTGCTTCAAATACTTACTAGCTATGTGACCCCAGACAAATCTCTTAACCTCTCCTTTACTTCATCTGTAAAATGCGTAAAATAATAATGTGTAATTCCCATGGTAGTCATGAAGACTAAATGAGATAGTATATGTATAGTATTGTATATATGCAATTATTATTATTATCATCCAATTTCTACTCTCCTTGCTTATTCTGGAACTAGTTTGCTTCTAAAACATATCAGGTACTTTTAAGATTTCAGGAACATCTCATTTGCTAAGGATGAGTAAGGGACAAGGAGAAAAGTGATAATATATTTTTCCCTATCTCAGCTTCATAATAAAATGTAATAACACCCACTCTTCTAACCCTCCAACTTAGTAAGATACAAATTATTTAGAAATTCAATGTATGAGAGAGTGTGTATGTAGGCTGTGTGTATAAGTGTGTGTGTATGTGTATGTGTGTGATAGTTTCTTTGATTTTGTGACTCTAGAGAAAGGACTGAATCTTGGTGATTTCTCTAAAATTTCTTTCCTAAAGGTATATGCTAATCCCACTTCTGCCACTTACTGCTGTTAATTTAGAAATGTCTGAATTGTTAATATGGAAAAAACCTCAGGTCCAAAAGGGGGACCTAGAATGAACTAGAATTCAGTCACAGTTTACAAAGATTATAACTGCATTTATTGCCTGAGAAGAAACTTGCAAGGTGGAGTAGTAAAACAATGTTCACATCTATTTGGAAAGGAGGGGCAAATAGTGAGGTATTTATACTCTTCAGGCAGAGGAAGGCAGGGATTTGTCAAGAAACATAGTAATTGGGCAAATTCTAGAGAGTAATGAGTCAGGTAGCCCCAATCCCAAGGGAAAGGGAAGATCAAAGAAACAGGAAGTGTGAGGGATTCCAGGTGTCAGAGCTGTGGCCCTTTGATACACAAATCAGAAAACATTCTTATTGATAAGAAGTCTTGACAGTTTAAGGCTTGAGCACAAACAATAAAAAAAAGGAGATATCTCCCAAAATCATAAAACAGAATGGGTCTGACAGCCCCATAACTAAAAGTTAGGGGAGTCTCTTAAAGTAAGGATGTCTTGAAGATTCTCAAAGTCACCAAAAGACTCAATCTGCTTCAAAACTGGTATGAATTTAATTGGTTTCAGGGTTGCTGATTTTCTGCATGTCCAGTTAAGTGTACTCTCAGTCACTGCAAAGGATTGTTGGTATTTCAAGCAGTCCTATATCTTAGCTAATACAAGCAGTCCACATATAACTTTTCCCAGTTACCTAGATAATTAGGAGGCTTAAGCAAATCAAGGTAGTTAGCATATCCATTTTCACACTACTGTGATAACTTGACCAAATTACTTCATCTTTCTAGCTTGTTTTCTCATGTGGAAAATGAGGGCATTGGACTAAATGGCTACAGTGAGCTCTTCCAAGTTTATTAGCATCTATGGTCCTATAGTAATAAGTCAAATTTCCCTTGCTTTCTTTAGAAAGGACTAGATTCTGCTCCCTTCCAAGTAATAAAAAAGGAAAAGATTATAGCCATCATTAATAATAATAATAATAGAGGGGGCGGAGCCAGGATGGCGAACTGCGGACAGCTTTCTCTGTAAACTCCCGGGACATTCCCTCAAACTCAGACAAAGTAAGCCTTCCAACTGGTTTCTAAGTGAGAGCAACTCCAAGCATTCGGACTACAACGCACTTCTATCAAAGATCTACAGTGAAAGAACTCCGGAGAAGGTTAGCCTCAGGGGAAATCGGCCGCTGGTCCCAATCAGACTCCAGCCTGGGCGGAAGTCAGGGCTGCGATAGAGGGGCGGATTTGGGGCACCCAGGAAGCCCCTGGGAGACGCCTGGGCCACTTTGCTCTGCTTGCGGGCAGGTGCTTTGGCAGATCTGCCTTTGGAAAAGGGTGGATCCAGACCAGCTGAAAACGTGGTCCTAGTGCGAATCTAGCCCGACCAGCCTCAGACCAGAAGTCAACTCGGCAAACTGCCCCAGGGCAAATACAAATCGTTGCAGTTTTCTCCGGTTTTGACCAATATCCCAACTTTAAATCATGAGCAAGAAGCAGAAGAGAGCTCTCAC
>JAJPUD010007180.1:0-69239 GCA_023553655.1 Myrmecobius fasciatus | reverse complement strand
AGAGAGAGAGAGAGAGAGAGAGAGAGAGAGAGAGAGAGAGAGAGAGAGAGAGAGAGAGAGATGGGGCTCATCAGGCTATGTCTCCAGGTAGGAAATAATGTAGCCTAGTAACCAAGTGCTCACCAGAGAAAGCCAAAGATTTTATTCAAGTTACTCAAGTGCTATTTATCAATTACTTTGCCATTAGGGAGATAGCTTGTTGTAAGAGAAAGAATCCTAAATTTGGATTCCAAGGACTTCAATATAAAATTTAGCTTGGTCTATTATTAATTATGGAATCTTAGGAAAATCATTTATTTCTGGGTTTTAATTTCTTCACATATTAAATGAGGTCAAACTCATTTTCCCAGCTTAAATCTCTGATTCTCAGAGACTCAAAAAAGCACTCTACACAAGTGCCTAGATGAGCCACTTCATTTTACTCTCAAGGGGAATATTTTATTCACCCTCATTCCCTATGACCCAATGAAAACATTTCAAACTAAAGAATTTTATTTATAGCTTTTGTTTTTATATTGCTCACATTTCCCCTATTCTAGAAGGCTATCTCTTGTAATAAAGTTTTATTTTTTTGCTTGTCTTTTAAGAACGAAGAAGAGAAAAGAGGAGAAAAATCAGCAAAATCAACCAATATATTTTTAAAGACAATCTGGCATTATATGCAATGTTCTACCCTTGGGAAATTCCACTTCTTGCAAAGAAGTTGAAGAGAGTATCTTCTCATATCTCTTTTTTGGGGGCTAGCCTAGTTCTTTATTTAATTTCACAACATTTAGTTTCCATTTTTGTTTTTTCACTTAACTGTTATAGACATTGTGTATCTTGTTTTCTTGGTTCTGCTTCTTTTCACTATGTATAATATCATGTGTATCTTTCCATGCTTCCTTGTATTCATCATATTCTCACATAAAAACATCTGGTTAGCTTCAGTCATCATAATCATTTTCTAGTTGATAAATATATACTTTGTTTCCAGTTCTTTGCTACTATAAAAAGTGCTACTATAACCATTTTGTTGTATATGGAGCCTTTCTTTTTTTGTCAATGACCACCTTGAGGACTAAGCATATTATTGGAATTTCTATGTTAAAGGGCATATATATTATATTTCTTTCATTTTCATAATTCCAAATTATCTTCCAAAATATTTATACCAATTCATATCTCCACCAGCAGTATATTATTTTACCTGTCTTTCTTCAACATTGTACTATAGTACCATCTTTACCATCTTGCTTAATGTGAGATGAAACCACAGTGTTGTTTTAACATGTATTTCTTTTAGGGATAGCTAGATGGTTCAGTGAATATAAAACTGTCCCTGGAGTAAGGAGGCCCTGAGTTTGAATCCAGTCTTAGATACTCACTGGCCATGTGACCCAGGAAAGTCACTTAACTCTGCTTGTAATTTTTTAAAAATCCATTTTTCTTATTAGTGATTTGAAGCATTTTAATATAGTTATTATTAGTTTGCAAATTCTATTTTACTTAATCACTTATCTATTGAAGAATGCATTTTAGTCAGTTGACAAACATTTACTAAGGGTTTATCATATCTTCTCTTACTATGTTTTTGGTCTTTTATGTTTCTGTTAGATGTCTACATATTTTGCATATGAAACCTTTATTGAAGATATTTGTTGTAAAGATCCCCTTCAGTTTACTAGCTCCCTTCTTATCCTAGTGTAAAAGCTTTTGAATTTCAGAATTATAGATTTTATCTTTTGTAATTACTTCTATCCCTTGTTTGGATAAGAGTTCTTACCATATCCATAGCTGTGAAAGATACATGATCAGTTTTGCTTTAAATTTTTTTATTTTTGTGGTATGATCTTTAATATTCAGGTCATGAGTCCATTCTGAATTTATTGTTGAGCATGATGTGAAATGTTGCTCCAATGATAATGATAATAATAATAATACAATAACAAAAACAATAATAACTAGCATTTATAATGCACCTACTATGTGACAGTCACTGCACTAAGCACAAATATTATTTCATTTGATTTTTACAGCAACCCTAAGAAGTAAGAGCTGTTATTATCCCCATTTTATAGCTGAGAAAACTGAGGCAAACAGAGATTAAGCAATTTGCCCACAGTCTCACAGTTAGCAGATAGTTGAGGCTATATTTGAATTCAGGTCTTCTTGATTTGATGCTCTATTTCCTGTTGCCAGGGATATAGGTTTCACAGTTTTTTCTGGTTCTCAATTCCAATTCCATACTGGGGCTATTCTCACTGATCTTATATTTGGGTCAAATTACAGATCCATTTTCTTTTCCCCTCCCCCCTCCTCTCAAATATAAAAGATAATTTTGTAAGATGAGGCAAAGGATTTGAATGAACATAGAGTTTTGTAAAGATTGTGTAGACCATGTCTTTATGAAACTGTGAATTTTTTTTAATTGAGGGTATGTCGTGTTATCCAAAAACCCAATATATGAAATATGTGACCCCAAATTTATGCCTCAAAGAACATTTTTCAGTAACCCAAAGCAATGACTTTGACTGAACTTGTCCCTCCATTGTTTCATTCACAGTGGTGTGTGTTTCATTACAGATGCTCCCCATTACTTCATGCAATATTCCATTTTTAATTGTGACCTTCACCAGTGTTTCTTTGTCCCTGTACCCAAATTTTTTTAGAGCCAGCAGCTTCCAGGAAATTTTAGGAAGTCTGGTCCAAGCAACTTAATAGACTTGCATGCCATCCTGTTGTTGAATAGTGGGGAGGGAGTTTACAGAAACAGAGTGACATCTCAGCTCACCATGTTCTAAGCAATTAAATGGACCCATTGTGACTCAAAATGCCCTTTAAAATGTTGTCAGAAAACTTGTAATTTTCCTCTTAATATATAGTTGTATAAGGTGTTCTACATCAATGAATTCAGTATAATATAAGCTCCTTGAAAAAAAAGTATAAGCTCCTTGAGAGCAGAGACTGTTTTAGACTTTTTTTTATCTGTACCACTAACACAGTCCCTGGTACAAAAAACAAGGTGAAAAATATTTTTTAAAATACAGGAGGTTACATGGTAGGTATCAGGAAGAGAACATTGTATTTGCAAGCAGGGTACCTGATCCAAATCCTGCCTTTATTTGCAGTAAGATTTGGGGCAAAATACTTTATCATTGAGTCGATAAACATTTATTAAGTGCCTACTGTGTATCAGAAACTGTGCTAAGTGTTGTAATAATTATCTCCCAACTTCAGGCACCAGTACCCAGAGGTCTGGAATCATCTTGTTTTCATTGCCCAGCTCCTTAGCCTCATCCCTTTGACAGCTACTAGTATCATCTAGACATGATGTCCTTTGAACAATATTATACCAGAGTCATTACAGACACTTCCACATGGGTCTGCTCCATTTTGTGACCAGTCCAACTCTCTTTCCCCCACCCTAAAAAACAAAACAGTTTGCTTATTGCAAGGGTACAAGATAACAACAAAGAAAGGCAAAAAGGTGGTTACAATTCTTAAAGAGATCTTGGTCCATTGGGTTAAATGATATGAAAATAACTTTGTATAAACACTCATATGTGGAATAGATGGGAAATAATCAAGAGGAAAAACACTAGGATGAAGAAAAAATAGAAAAATCTTCTTACAGAAACTAACATTTTAGCTGGGACTTAGAAAAACAGGAGGTGGAGTAGAGGAGGGGAAGTGTTCCAGGCAAAGAGGACAACCAGAGAAAATGCTTGGATTTGGGAGATGTATTGTCTTGTTCAGAGAGTAGTAAAGAGGGTAGTGAAACTGGATCATACAATTTGTGTAGGGGTAGACATGAAGATATGAAAGGTAAGGGGGAGCCTGGTTATAA
Organism: Myrmecobius fasciatus; assembly: GCA_023553655.1. Taxonomy (NCBI): domain Eukaryota; kingdom Metazoa; phylum Chordata; class Mammalia; order Dasyuromorphia; family Myrmecobiidae; genus Myrmecobius; species Myrmecobius fasciatus. The sequence goes on along the minus strand of JAJPUD010007180.1, from coordinate 65,410 downwards.
AGAGTTTTGAAAATCAAAAAAGACATTTTTGTAATTGATTTTGGAGGTAATAGGGAGCTACTGTAGTTTATAGAGATAAGAAAGTCAGAGGATAGCTAAATGATGCCATAGTGCATATAGCACCAGGCCTGGAGTAAGAACGATTCATCTCCCTGAGTTCACATCTGGCCTCAGACACTTAGTAGCTGTGTGACCCAATACAAGTCACTTAACCCTGTTTGCCTTAGTTTCCTCATCTATAAAATGCATTGGAGAAAAAAATGGCAAAGCACTCCAATATCTTTGCCAAGAAAATCTCAAATGGGGTCATGATGAGTCAGACATGACTAAACAACAACAAAAACAACAATGTAGTCAGACCTTTCATTTTGACAGTTGAATGGAAGATGGGCTGGAGCTGGACTAGTGCCCCCACACACACACACATTTATTTTACTGGTAACTTTACAAGAATACATTTATTCTGTAAGGTTTGTTTGCTTGCAAGAAGTGTTAATGGTATTACTATGTGCATATCTGGAGCAGATTATTTTTAATAAAAATATGTGCCCCTTGGTACTAAGAACTCTGAACAAATATGTTGAAATATCTCTCTTCCAGTAAATGTGCCACATTCTGTTTCCAAAACCCTGAAGAAGTTATCTTGTACCCTTGCAATAAGCAAAATGTTTTGTTTTTAGGGTGGGGGGAAGAGGGTTGGACTGGTCACAAAATGGAGCAGATCCATGTGGAAGTGTCTGTAATGACTCGTATACTATTGTTCAAAGGACATCATGTCTAGATGATACTAGTAGCTGTCAAAGGGATGAGGCTAAGGAGCTGGGCAATGAAAACAAGATGATTCCAGACCTCTGGGTACTGGTGCCTGAAGTTGAAAGATAATTATTACAACACTCAGGCTGTTGAAGTTGTGGGGCAAGCATTTAAATCCCATCTCTGACACATATTCTCTTCTTTCCTTTTGCTTTTGGTGCTGAATTTCATTTGTTTTTATATTTATTTGTTTTTATTTATATTTATAATATATATTTATGTTTGTTTATATTTATTTGTTTGTTTTTAGCATTCTTTTTTTTAACTTTGAATTCGAAATTCTCTCCCTCTAGCCTTTCCCCTAGCCTTGGAGAAGGCACACAATATGATATCAATTAGACACATGAAGTCATGCAAAATGTATTTCCATCCATGTTACCAAAAAAAAAGCAACAAAAATAAAGTTTAAAAAAAGTATGCTCCAATCTGCACTCAGAATTCATTGGTGTTCTCTCTAGGTAAATAATATTTTTCATCATAAGTCCTTTGAAAATGTCCTGGATTTTTGACATGAATTCTTTGTGTCATCTTAAGCAAGTAATTAAAATCCCCTAGGTCTCAGTTGCCTGATCTGTAAAACTGGGAGTTTTACTAGATGACTTCTGATGTTTCTTCCAGCTCTAGATGGTGTAGTAGATAGAATACTAAGACTAGAGACTTGTGTTTGTTTCTAGCCTGTTAGTTTCTTAGTTGTGTGATTCTGGGCAAGTCTCTTAAGTCAACCTCAGTATTTTCATCAACAAAATGGGTATAAAATAGTACCTACCTGGGTAGATCAAAGGAAAAAATATATATATATGTATGTATGTATATTGTTTTATAAGCCTTAAGACACCATTTAAATACTGTTATTCTTATTGTGATAATGGTAAATGAAGAGAACTTACTGGGAGAGCATTTCCCAGAGACAGATGTGCCACTGCTCCATTTTTCTATGGGAGTGGGACTGGAAACACTTAGCAGGTCAGTGGTATAAAATAATGTTTTTTCAAGTGGAAAAGTTCCCAATACAAACTGTCATCTGATGGAGGCCTACTGCTTCTCTATCAGGGTACATTTTCTCCCTGACTCATTGATTTGGATTGTTCTTTTATCTCCTTTCTCAACTCTCTCTGGCACCTTCTTAGACTTGGTGACCCTTGAATTCTGGCTGGTTCCCTCACAGAAATCAACCTGCATTGAGTTTACCATTTAGAACATGCCCTCTTCCTCAGGAAGAGTCTTTCCTTGGGGCTCTATTCTTCTCCTGGAATCAAAGATTGAACAAAATCAAATTGACTTTCTATTTCTGTCAGTTAAGGCTATACTAAATACTACATTACTACTACCACCACCACCATCACTACCACTACTACTAGTACTATCACCACTACTAACACCACCAATGCTACTGCTACTATTACTATTTAAAATAATAACAACAACAATAATAATATAAATAGTTATAAGGTTTGCAAAGTACTTTAAAAATATCTCATTTTATCTTCACTACAATTCCTGGGAAGTAGGTGCTATTATTATCGTTCCCATTTGAGGGTAAAAGAGTTTAAGTGATTTGCCCAAAGTTACTCACTTGTAAGCAGGTTTAGATTTAAACTCAGGTCTTCCTTCTGCCAGATACAGCTTTCCATTCATTGTGCCACGTCTTCTTTATCTGTTGCCTTAGACTAGCATCAGCCCTTGTTCCTTGATCTATGAGATTATAAGTAACAGTGGAAAGAGCTCTGAGATTTTATAAAGATCTGGCTTTGAATCCTGTCAATGTCCAATGCAGTCTACAATTAGTGGGACTTAGAATAATTAACTTTCACACCCAAGATCTCAGTTTCTTCAACTGTAAAATGAGAGGCAGTTAGGTGGTGCAATGAATAGAGCACTAAGTTTGAAGTCATCTTCCTGAGTTCAAATCTGGTCTCAGACATTTACTAGCTGTGTGATCCTAAGGATTATTTAATTAGTTTGCCTCAGTTTCATTATCTATAAAATGAGCAGGAGGAGGACATGGCACACTACTTCAATGTCTGTCAAGAAAACTCCAAAATGGAGTCATGAAGATTCAGATATAACTGAATAACAACAAAATAAAATAAAGGATTTGAGTTAAATTACCTTTAAACTTCCTCCCACCTCTAAATTTATAAACTTTTGAATCACACACAAATTGTATCTCATCAATGGACATACATTTTACTTTCACAAAATACAGCTAAAGCATGGATTTATACCTCCACAGAAACTATTACATATAAAGTAATTTTTTTCTAAGTGGAGCTCTATAAATTTAACCAGACCTCTTTGGGAGCCATATACTACTTTAATTGTGCCTATGATACAATGATAAAGTCCAAGGGAAAAGAATTGATTCCCCAAATTTGGCCACTTCACTTCACATGGAGAATTATTTTGTTCTGCTCTCCCAGACTATACTTGCTAATTTAAATTAAAGCACATTACAAGTGCCTATACTCTCAAGGTAGACTGGGGCAAAGAGTGTGATAGCTCAGCATAGACACCTGACTTTTCTCCCTACTGCAGGAGAGTCAGTTTCATACCCTCACCCATAGTGGGCACATTATCATCAGTTGCCTAGCCAGCCCATGGCCTAAAATTTTAATTCATGAATATGTTATTAATTTACTTCTCTGACACTAGAACCATTTTTGGCTAAATTTACATCTTCCTTTCTAATGCCAGGTCATTCAGAGTAGTCTTTCCTATCCACAGAAGAAGTCATAGGCTTATTTATTTGTATTTTTCAATGAAACATTGCAAAGAACATTTTGTACCAAATTCATTGGACCCTAACATCCCATTTCCTCCATGTGTTGTGTGAAACTCCAGCTGTTCATTTTCTGTTATGATTAGAAAGAAATGTGCTTTCTTAAGACTGAGCTTAGGCCTATCCAATTCCTCTACCAAATTAAATGATCAAAGTCATTTAACAGTGAAGCTCTCCTTAGAAGAGAGTAAATGCCAGTCCTGCTGGTATTTACAACCAAAGACTAGGAAAGTGCCACTAAGAAAGTCCTTATTGTAGCAGAAGAAATATCTAATAAGGTCTCTAGCACATAACTGAGTTACTTATTTTCATAAAGGGTTGGCTGAACAAATTATATAATTGTGATAGTGTACTATTGTGCTATAAGAAATGACGAGCAGGATGCTCTCAGAAAAACTTAAAAAGACTTATATGAACTGAAGCAAGGTGAAATTAGCAGAACTAGTAGAACATTGTACACAGCAACAATAATATTGTATGATGTCAATAATGATGTCATTTCTTGAGGGCTTTTTGCCTTTTTTTTTTTGCAACATGGCCAATAGGGAAATATATTTCACACAACTTCATACATATTGCTTATCTTTTCAATAGATAAGGGAAATGCTGGAGTGAAAGAATTTAGAACTCAAAATTCTAAAAAATAAATATCAAATGTTTTTAATTTAAAAAAATACTAAGAGAGAGAAAAATGTACTCATGTAGGCTGAATTAATTTTTCTTTTCAGGATACTAAGACCATTTTGGATGCTTGATTGGCTCAGAAAATTAAAATCAAAACTACTGATACAGTTATCTTATGGCCTAAATTGAAAAGCCAATGAACAGAAATTAATTAATAAATTTTTTTGATCGACTGTTGAGGAGTCAGGAGCTTCTCCCTCAAATTTTTCACTATTTCTCCATCATGCCAAATGTAGAAGCAGGAAAACGTGTTGCTGTTGCTCAGTCATGTTCTATTCTTCATAACCCCATTCATGGTTTTCTTGGCAAAGAAGCTGGAATGGTTTGCCATTTCCTTTTTACATATGAGGAAACTGAGGTAGAGTTAAATTATTTGCCCGGGATCACCCAAATTGCAAGTGTCTGAGGACACATTTGAACTCAGGTCTTACTAATTCCAAGCCCAGCTCTCCAGTTGCAAATGAGAAGGACTTCATTAATAAGTGCTTGTTGACTGACTGATTGATGAAAAGTCCCTACGGTTTAACACCAGTTCTCCATCATGTCAAATGCAGAGGCAGAAAAGCTGCCCACAATTTAATCAATGCTATATCCTTGCTTAATATACTGTTCATGGTATGATTAAATAAGTGACCTTTTATTAATTAATACAGTATATGAATCTATAATTTCATTCCAGTTCACTTAACTGGCTTTAGTTAGACCTGACTTACAACACTCATCAAAATTAACCTTGTAGATAGTTCATTTGTATTAGCAATTTTCTTGAGTTGCTAATAATTAACTTTGGGACTTCTTAGAAAGAGGAAAGGATGAAGGTAAAAGATAACCAAGAACAGACATCCTACACTGTGCCTATATGCTTCTACCTAGGTGACAAAAGACCTTCCTTGAACTGAAATTGAGAATTTTGTATGATGCAGTCTGAAACTTCTTCCATCATAGAGTAAGGAAAGGACACAGCCTAAATGCATCTACTGAAAGAGGGGCTAGAAGCATTGGAAAGGTCAAGCGTTGGTTAAGGGAAATATGAAGGACTGTACAGAGAGGTTAGAGGCTACAGACAGGATCTAGACCAAAATCAAGAGCTGATATAAAGCTTAAACAAAACCTGAGTAGCAAGAAAAAAAGATGTGATCTAAATATCTGGCTGAAAAGTTAAATAAATGGTTCAACAGAATAGTCTATGATCTGTTGTGACCTTCCCACAATTTTCCAAATTCAGGTTCTTGCTGGTCTATGCATACCTTAAATGCTAGCTATTTGATGCCTGTCCTGCTTTCAAGATCCTCCTAAATTAGTTGCAACTAGAAGTCAGAACAATTACACTATAGTTACAACAATCCAAACACAAACATCTTTGAAAACTTCAGAATTTTCATCAACACAATGACCAATTAAGATTCCAGAGCACTGCTGAAGAAACATACTACCTATGTCATGACAGAGAGTTGATAGATTTAGTGCAAAATGAGACATGTAAGTTTTGGACATAGCCAATGTGGAATTGATTTTGCTCTGCTTTGCATATTTGTTACAAGGGATTTGTTTTGCTTTTTTCATTTTCTGTTGGAGTGAAGAAAAGAAAAAATAGATTGTGATTAATTGAAAAAATTTATAAATAAGAAGATAGAAATATTTAAATAAGTGAAAAATGAATGAATAAGTAAATGAGTGAATGAATGAATACATTAGTTGCAACTAGGTAGCCTTTGCAGTGTTATTGTTTAATTACAATATTGATTTCAACAACCTTTTATTAAGTACTATTTATGAATTAAAACAAATTAAAGTTAAAAAAGCAGTTCTTCCCCTGAAGGAGCTTGCAATCTACTGGGGGATAGGTACAACATGCAAACAGATAAGTAAATAGATGATAATTTGAGGAGAGAGAGACTACTAACAACTGAGGAAGGAGAGATCAGTAAAGTCTTCTCATATGAGGTAGAGGTGGAAAGCAAATTTTTCAGTAATAAGACGTGATTAGAAGTCCACATGTGCAGGTTACATAAATTTAATGATATAGTTAATTAAATTCCATTTCAATTATAATTAGTAATTGATCAAGGTCTGCTAGCATGATGTCTGGCAGTTTACAATTGCAGCAGCAGGCAGGTTTCTTTTAGTTAATGTGTTCTAGCTAATTAGGTAAAAGTTTTGGCCAAAGATCTTAAGTGGTCCATACCCCAGAGCTTAGTGGATTGTACTGGCCCATGTATCATATTTTGGGTGCCTGGGCTCTTAGGAAATCATTGTTTCCAAAGCATCAGTGATTGCTTTTCCCCTTTAACTATTTTTCTTAGAATGATAACTTATATTTATGTAATGGTTTTAGAAACTTCTTTCTGCATACTAAAACTATAAGTTAAGTAGTACAAACGCTATAATCATTCACCTTTTATTTTGCAGATGATAAAATTAAGGCTTTGAAAGATTTAAGTAATGGTCCTAAGGTCAAAACTAAAAAGTGTCAGAGTTGTGGCTCAAACGAAGGTTTTCTGTCAACAAGTCCAGAATATGTTTCGTTCTCTGACTATACTGCCTGCTTTCTGCGTAATAGACATAGAGCTCAGATAATATCAGCATCCTGATAATGCTTCTGGTAATTCTCAATTTCAGACACAAGGGAACCAGATAGCAGAAGGCTAGATCATGATGATCTGCCCAGGTCTCTCCCAAAGCTGATATTATACTCTTCTAGAATAATTGAAATAGTCATTCCATTACTAAAGGAGGTCAATAACTAAACAGGGAATGAATAAGTTACATTTTGAGGTCCTTTTTTAGATTTCTTTCCCAGTATAGACTAATGACACACATTGTGACCTATCACCACAATAATCTTATATGAGTGAGCTGTGAGACATTCAGTGGTAGATGAAACATTATTCTCTCCTGCCATTGGTGTTTATTAAATTTACGCATTTACTACTATGCCATGTTTGCATCCCAACACAAATCACTGGCTTGCTTTGACCCTGACACCATCTTATAGGCTTAATAATAATAAATCTATGTCCTGAAATAGTTTCCACAGATTAGAGCAATCAATCAAAATTCAGGGAACCTTAGACCATTAATGCCATCAGCAATGATGCAGCACCCCAGGGATCCATCTAAAACAGCTATTATGTCTGAAAATATGCCTTAAGAACCTTAAGATAAAGGTAGTATGGGGAGGGGGAACAGGTACAAATTGCAATTCTATTTTTATCCACTGCCATGGGATGTTTTTTCTTGGCAAGGCTTTGGGGGTTTGAAAAGGAGGAAGTTGAGGTAAAAACATGGTTTATTACTCAGATGCTGATTTAAACATGGCATTATGAGTTGCAAAGAATTTCCCATGAAAACATAGCCCCCAAATGATTAATACTAAAGGATCTGCTAGTGCTTGGAGTTCAGAACAGCTTGTAGTCTATTCCTATAAGGAATGGTGAATTCTTTATCAGAATGTCCTGATGAACTAACTCAAGCACAATGACCTCGCACCTCCCTGTCATTATTGCCAATATCCTCCTTGCTTATATATACTTCTGGTCACTCTTATGCCAAAGAGATTGAAAGAAGGATTCTGCCACATGACTTTTCCAGCTCCTTTGTTTCTATGAGCAAGAACCAAACATTAGAGCCCTGAAGAAAATGAAGTGCCAACCCATAGTGCTGGGGGAAAAAAAGACTTCTTTTGACTGAATGATTGACTGAAATGAAAAGAATCAGGAGGTCTTTGTTTGAGTCCATTCTCTTTTAAGAACTAGCTTGTAAGCTTGAGTAAGCCAAGGTCAACAACTTCTCTGAGCAGCTTTAAGGGACCTGAAAAGAATAATTTATTGCCTGAATTCTGCAATATCACTGGCAGAGAAGTAGGATCAACATATGAGTAAGGCAGTCAGGGAACCACTGGTTCCTTAATTTCTGGTGCAAAAATTCAAATAGCAACTAATTTGTTTTATGAAAATTTCTCTGATTAGGCCATTGCCCATCAATCTTTCACTTCTCTAGTCACTCACAGTGTTTACTATCTGTATCACATATTTGGAATTTTGGTCATATATTGCCCTATTTCTCACCCATCTCTCACTATTTCATGAATAGATAGATAGATATGTGTGCATATACATATACAAACATATGTATACATATGTGTATACACATATAAACATGTGCATATATAAAATATGTTTATATGTACATATATAAATGTGTATTATATATGTATACTTATATGTGTATATATAAAATATATGTATATGTGTACACATGCATTTATACGCAAATATGTATATATGACTTGTGCATTTGTACATGTGTATACAAATGTGTGAACATATGTGTATGAATATTTTGTGTGCATGGATGTTTGTGTGTACATATGTGTTTACATAAATATGCATTGTGTATTGTGTGTATAGATAGATGTGTGTATATGTATACAAACAAATACATGTGTACATGTATATTATATACACACATATACAAAATATTTGGGTGTATATCATGCATGCATGTATGTATGTATATAGGGGTGTTGCATGTATGTAGCCCATGTGCATGTATATATGTTTGTACATATGCATACAAACCTATTTCACTTATATATTTTGTACATTTGCACACATGCATATTTGCATGTGTATACAAATACATGTACATGTATGTATGTATAAGTGCATTTTATACATTTCACATATATACACATTTGCAAGTATGTGTACACATATGTCTGTGTGTACATATAAATACACCTGTTTATGTAGTTCACATATGTGCACATGCACATATCTATATATCCATGTTTGTATATGTGTATAAGCATATGCATTTCATTTATATATTTCACATATGTATATATATATTCACTGAATGCTTATATACACACATACACATATATATATAATTTATATAGATATAGCTATATCTTTTATGTACATTGTTATATGCATTTTGTCTGCTTCAAGAATTCCTTGAAGGCAGGAATTATATTTTTGTCTTTCTTTTTATCTCCTGCAATTAACACAGTACCTCACAAATGCTTTTGCTGTTGCTGTTGTTGCTTAGTCATTTTCAATCATGTACAACAACTCTGTGACCCCATTTGGGGTTTTCTTGGCAAAGATATTGGAAAGGTTTGCTATTTCCTTTTCCAGCTTATTTGACTGATGAGGAAACTGAGGCAAACAGAATTAAGTGATTTACCCGGGATTTTACCAGTAGCAGACGGATTTGAACTCAGGAAAAGGAGTCTTTTTGATCCTAGGCTTGTTATACTTATGTGTATGCCTTTTTACCTCACAGATACTAAGTGCTGAATAAATGCTTGCTTACTGACTGACTCTCTAAATCTATGTTAAATTGAAAGTATAATGAGCTGCCTTCAGACAAGTAGGTTTCCCAAAAAGATCTTTAAGAAAAATCTGGATGATCGTTTGTTGAATATGGAGAAGAATTCTTTTTCCTGTATGGATTGGACTATGCAGTCACGATTAGTCATAATAACTAACTTTCATATAATAATTCTTATGTGCCAGATGCTATGCTAAGTGATTAACAATTGTTATCTTTATAACCCTCAGAAGTAGATAATTATTAAAAATTAATATTATTAAAAATTCCCATTTTACGGAAGAGAAAATTGAAGAAAAGAAATTGAAGATTATATGACTTAACCAGGGTCACATAGTTAATAAGCATCTGAGGCAAAATTTCAAGTTGGGTCTTTCTGAGTCCAGGCTTAAAGCTCTCTCCATAGTGTCTCCTCTCTGTCTGGCTGAGGTCAGTTCTCCCTCTAAAATAAAAGCATGTTAATGGTACTTGATCCTACCGGAGTTCTGTGATTCTAGGACACACCTATAAAGAGCCAAAAAAAATAGAACTTGAAACAATTTCTCTTTAGGTATCTAGATAATACAGTACATAAAAAGACTAAAATTTGAATCACCTCAAAATTTCCTAGCTGTGTGACACTGCGTCACTTAACAATCTTGTGCCTCTATTTCCTTGTCTGTAAAATGACAGGATTGTATTTAATGTCTGCCAAGTTCCTTCTCACCTCTAAATCTATGATCTCATAAATTGATTACTGAGCCTGATTGTTGGCAACCCTAGAATGTGGTATAATTAGCCCACCCTGTGCTCTGTACAGATGTGGTAAAAGGCTGCTGACCCCATGGAGCACATTCCCCTTCTCCATCCCATTGAGACTTCCGCCCATCATTTGTGTTGCAGATTGATAACTAGCAGAACTTATGGAAATTTTAATCAAACGCACATGAAGATAAATCACCAGCCCTTCTCCTCCTCCCCCTTCACCATTGTCTCAAATGGCCCTTGTGACCCATTGTATCCTTTATGCTTAATAGAAAGATTGATTTTAAGAGAATGGAGAGACAGGGAATTGTGACCTCTGCAATGTCAAATAATAGTATATGCCATTAGGTGCCAGGCCAACGCATTAACTCATTTGCATTCATTGCCACTACAATTCTCTCTGAACAATATGGCTGTTAATGAGGATTGGGGCTGCAGGTGTTGGAATTGTAAGCTGAAAAGAGAGCCTTTTATTTTAGTTTTAGTAGGAAAGTAAAACCAGTTACTGTGATGGCCAAAGCTATTCATCTAAGAATTATAATCACTCAGCATTCTATGGTTCTGCATGGTGACTGAAATCATACACACCTGAATCAAAGTGTTCCCATTTTAGAATTGGGAAAGAAGGGAGAGAACCAACATTTGGAATGGATAACAAAATAGAGACTATTCCATTCAACAGGCTGTGTCCATGGCTCTGGGAACATCTTTTGATTGTGACAATCTTTTAATCTGGCCAGAGAGAATGATGGATCCCCACAGATGTCCCTTCCTCATCTTAAAAAATTTCCTTAAAGAATATTATTAATGGTGTCCCTGTTTTTCCCCACTATGAGGCAATGGCCCGTTCAAGTACCTACTCTTCAGTGGCAGCAGTTGTCTCAGGCAAGCATCCAGTTACTTGTACATACTAGGTATTTAATAAATGTCAAAAAAAATCATTGAAAGTAAATGTTTTAGAACTGTAATGATAAAAATAACATTTATTTAGTTTATTTGTGCTTATTTGTGCCAGGTGCTTTGTTAAGTTATTAACAATTATCTTTTTTTTGATCCTTACAACAACTCTCAGAAGTAGATGCTATTAACACCCCAATTTATTTTTTTGTTTTTTTTTTAATTCGATAGTATTTTATTTTTCCAATTACATGTAAAGATAGTTTTCAACATTTGTTTTTGTAAGATTTTGAATTCCAGTTTTTTTTATCCCACTTCCCTTACTCCCTCCCTCCTCAAGACAGCAAGCAATCTGATATATTATACATGTGCAATCATTTTAAAATGGTCCTATTTTAGTTAATTTGTGAAAGAAGAATCAGAACCAAAGGGGAAAACTATGAAAAAGCAAAAGAAAATAACAACAAAAAAAATGAAAATAGTATGCTTTGATCCACATTCAGTCTCCAAAGTTCTCTATGTAGATGCAGATGGCATTTTCCATCCCAAGCCTATTAGAATTGTTTTGGAATATTCCCATTTTATAAATGAGGAAATTGAGACAGAGAGATTAAGTGACTTGTTCAGGGTCACACAGCTAGTGTCAGGCTGGTTTTGAATTTAAGTCTTCTTGACTGGAAGCCTAGCACTAGATCCACTTGGTCCCAAAGAGGAAAAAAGAGAAGTCTCCTCTCTGTTCCACTTCTTTGCCAAAGCTCAAGGATAAAGGTATGGAATTATAAGAGTCAGACTTTTTTCAACAAGTTGATTAGTTTTGTTGAATTCTTTCTCATTCTAATTCCTTCTTTTTAAAATTCTTTGCTGCAAAGGATTGAACTTTGTGGGAACTAGAGGAAATATACATTGGGAAATATGATGTAAAAATAAAAAATATCAATAAAATTGAAAGGTTGTTGAATTGTCCTCTGAATGCAAATACTATCAGTGTAATATTTCATCTGCCATCATTTACAACCTCTACTCCTTTGAATATCAAACCATTTGATTAAATAATTCTATCCAGGTTCTTCTTGCCACCATTACTGATTCATGGGTCACTGTCTTTTCTTTCTCAAAGAATTTGATTCCTAGGTTTGCAATCATCTTTAAAATTTTTCATTTTATGGAATAAACAATCATTTCCATAACACAGTATAATAAAAAAGATGATTGCATATGAAACTGCAAATCCATTATTTAAAACTTGTTATTCTTTTTCAATATATAATAAAGTCATCATGTAAATTTTTTTCCTCTCCCTCATCCCCAGCCTTATCATAGAAATGGCTATCATTTGACATAAAAGAGTGTGTGCATATGTATATATGTATGTATTTGTATATATATATGTGTGTATGTATATAGGTAAATATATTTAAATATGTAAATTTGTGTGTATATGTACACATATGTGTATATAGGTATGTGTATGTGTTTTCCATATATTTCTATTTATCAGTTCTTTCTCTAGATGCTATCTTTTTTACCATCCCAACCCCTGCCCTCATTCAGTATTTGTGTCAATGACTCTTGCAATATACAATCTTCCAAGCTCATCAGTCATCTCTATTTCAGCCATCCATGGATGAGTAGTCACTCCTTTTCAATTCAATGGTCATCAATATTCTATCTACAAAAATATGAATGCTGAAAGTTCCATTTCTGATCACAAATCCCTACCCTTTCATCTCTCCCACTTTCTCACTGTTCTTAAATCTGTTCTTTGTTCTCACTTAAACTCGTTTTTTTTATTCTTCTTTGATTTTCAACTCTGTTGAACTCTCCTTCCCTTCTAGTCTAACTTTTATTTAACATATCCAATAAGGCTCCATTCTCTGTCATTTTGTTGCTTTCCCCTTATCATTTCTGTTTGCACTGTGCTAATGATACTCAGTTTGGAATCATCCCTTATCATCTATCTTTTCTGCTCCAACTGCAGAAGCTGCTGGAAAAAGTCACTATGCCCACACCCAGGGAGACTATGTACTAGAGAATGACATTAGTTAATCTCCACAGTTGAACAACCTTAAAGAAATCAATTGTCTGTATAGACTCCTTATTGTACTCCACATCTCCTAACCTACCTGCTCCAAAACTTCAAATCCCATCAAGGATTAAACTCCACCCTTCTCTGCCCTACTCCCCCAGTGTTCATCCTACATTAAAGGGAAACTTCCCCCTTCTAAGCTAACTTGTCCTCTCTTCCTGATATCCTCCTATCTACTTCTTGTATATGATCTTATTTGATCCCCACAACAATCCTGTGAGATAGGTGCAATTATTATCCTCAGTTCACAGATAAGGAGACTGAGGAAGAGAGACTCACCTTTGGTTACACAGCTTGTAACTATCTAAGGCAAGATTTGAATTCAAGTCTTCCTTATGGAAGACCAGTACTCCATCCAATCACTGTGCCCTCAACTATATAGCCCTTGTTAGTCAGAGTTCTAGATATCTCTTTCCTTGTCACTACTAAATTCCTAGGAAGAATAGCATAGCATATACTAGATCATTCTACTTCTTTACCATCTCTTTACTCAACAAATCCTTTGCAATCTGGCTTCTGAGCTTCCCTCCATTGAAAAAGCCTTCTCAAAGGTCTCTGATCACCTTTTTAATCATTAAATCTGAAAGCCTTTTCTCAAGTTTCATCTTCATGACTTTTCTATGGTACAGGCAGTGTCATAATGGGAAAAGTGCTAGACTTCAAATGAGAATGACCGAGATTCAAATGCAGCTTTTATTATTATGTGACCATGACCAAATTATTTAAACTCTCTTACTCTGTTTTCCCATCTTTAAAATGATACTAATAATGCTTTTGATAATAGCTTCATAGGATTGTGAGGAGGATCCAAAATAATCTATGCAGAGTGCTATGTAGATCTTGTTATTATATTTATTGTTATTATTCAGCCCTGTCTTCATGAATTCTTTCTCTTCCCCTGGCTTTCATGACCTGTTCCCTTTTGATTCTCTCTGCTTCACTAGTTCATCATCCCCTTCCCACTTTCTCAATATAGGGCTTTCCCTAAAGGGTATCTTTTAGTCTCTCTTCTTTTGTGTGACTTTTTCTTCAGTGACTTCATCCTTTTTTCATGACTGTTTTTATCTCTATATAATGACTCCCAGGGCAGCTAGGTAACTCAATGGATAGCATGCCCAGTCTGGAGTCAGGAAGACCTGATTTCAAATTTGACCTCAGAATACTTACTAGCTATATGACAGTGGGCAAGTCACTTAACCCTGCTTGCCTCAGTTTCCTCATTTGTAAAATGAGGTAGAAAAAGAAATGGCAAGTCACTCTGATATTTTTGTTAAGAAAATTCCAAATGGAGTCACAAAGTGTAGAACAAGACTGAAAACAACTAAACAATAAAATGACTCCCAAATCTGTCTCTCTAGTTCTAATCCTTCCCCTGAACTCCATCTGCATCTCTCTAGCCCTGCAAATGTACCATGAGTTCTACTGAATTAATCATCTTCCAGTTCCCTAAAATTTATCTTTCCTCCTACTTTGCCTATTTCCTTTGTCCTTTGAGTCCTTTGAGGCTAGAAAATTTCCAAACCATGTTTTTCCTTTTCCTCATTCTATATCCAATCACTTCCCAACTCCTATCAATTTTATCTTCATAATATCACTTATACCAGTCCTGTCTCTCCATTCACATGACTTCTATTTTCATTCTGGCCTTCATAAATTGTTAAGTCTTCTGTTGGTACACGTCCTAACTGGCCTTCTTTTTTCTATTTGTTCAAACCTCCAATCTTATCCTTTGCCCAAAAAGGCAATCTTTCAAAATCATGGATCTGACTATTGCAATCACCTTCTGTGCATCTAAGCTTTCTCCTCTTCAATCTTTCATATAGGTACAAAATTGATATTTAGGTACAAAATTGATATTTCCAAAGCAGAGGTATAACCATGTCATTCCTTTGCTCAATAATCTTCTGTGGTTCCCTATTGTCCTTTGAGTAAAATATAAACTGTATTTGGTATTTAAATAACTTCATAATTATATTCCAGCCTATCCTTGCAGGATAATCATATACTCAATCAATCAATACCTCTCATTCACTCTATAGTTGAGCTTGATTATATATATAATATATGCATATATAATATAATATGAGATCAACTTGGTCTCATTATTTTTTATGTACAACACTCCATCTCCCCCCTCTTTAATTTTGTACAGGCTGCCCCCCCATGCCTAAAATGTTCTTTCCTCATCTCTCCTTCTTGGAATTTCTAGCAACCTTCAAGACCTAGCTAAAGGACCGCCTCCTTCAAGATGCCATTTGGCCAGTTATTAATGAACAGTTTCCTCATCCCCAAGATTTTATATGAATATACCCTCTGTATGTTTATCTGTAAACATATTCTCTCCCCCAGTAGTATGTAAGCTCCTTGAGGGCAGGAAGTCTCCTTTTTTTATTCATCTCCACAGTATTCACTATATTTCCTGGTTTGCAATAGGTACTTAATATGTGATTGCAAATTAATTTATGTCATTTCCCTGTTCAAAAACCTTCAGGATTTCCCTATTACTTCTTGAAGGAAGGATCAACAAATTCTTTAGTCTGACATTTCCAAGCCCAATTTAATTTCACATTGTTCCCTTCATTCACTCTGGGTTGTGGTCAAATTGGAATAGGAGCTACTATCAGAATACAGCATGACATCCCCAACCTCCATGTCACACAGGTGGACTGCCATGACTAGAATGAACTCCCTCTTCACCTTGGCTTTTCAGAATCCATTTTTATTTTGATACTCAGCCACCTAATTTGTAAAGTATTTTTTTTTATTTCCTCACCATCACCACCCACTAACACACTCTACAGATATGTATTATCCTCAAATATTCTTAAAGTACTTTCTCTAGATCTTCCATTTGCCTCTATTATATCCTGCCACCTATTATATGTATGTGAGTATATTTGATATTCCTCCTATTCTCTTCTTCCTATTCCACCCCCCATCACCTGTAGAACGAAAGGAAGTTTGACATAATACATAGAGTATTAGACTTAGGCCAAGATTCAAATCCTACTTCTGACACTGTGTGACCCTGGTCAAGTCACTTAAATCTGTGATTCTCCATTTCCTTCTCTGTAAAATGGGGATAATAATAATTTTATATACATAACAATCTATAGCATCTACCTCAACAGCTTGTTATGAGTCTTAATAAGATGATGTAAACAAAGCACTATAAAAACTTTAAAGTGGTATAAAAATGCCAATAATTTTTTATTAAAGTAAGTTCCCATACCTTTTTGGTGACTCTAACAGAATATAAATGCTATTAGAATCTTATAGTATCTACCAGTCTTTGACCATCTTTCTTCTCCTTTATCATAAACTCTAAGCTAAAATGGTTACTTTCTCTCAAGATTTCCTCATTTCTATTAAAATAACTAGTTTCTCCTTGCTGTTGAGAATCAGAAACAAAATAAAGGTCCTCTTTATTTCCTCCTTGACTATTTGAAATATTGAATTAAGTTCTTGGTAGCTCTTGTGGCTAAGTATTATGATGAACTATCTATTTATTATACTATTCATTATGCTGCGTGGCTGATTTTCCAAGAGTAGGGGAAATTATAAAATGAAACAATTTATTCCAATTTGGTTTTGCTTTTGCTTTTTCTTGTGGTATTTTAGGTAATTTTCATCTGTCTTTGATTAGAAATCAACAGATTCCTGCCAAGCCTTAATGTAAACAGAAGCAATACTCAGCTGTCCTCCTCTGTCATGAGGGTCTCAGGCAGGAAACCAATTACCAGCATGACTTTATCTAATTAATTTATTGCCAACTTCTTCTCTTTTATTCCTGCTGATAGACTTTGGATATTGCCTTGAAGTTTCCTGTTCTGCCATGCTCTTTGTTTTCACTGGGTTGAAGGTTTAATTTGAGTTGAAATGAAAGGCCACATCAAGGAAGAATTAAACACTGTTTAAAATACAAGATAATATACTGGCTACTTGGAGAATTATGAAGATAATTAAGACAGTTCCTACCATCAAGGAGGTCTTCTCTAATAGATCTGTGAATCTTATCAGTGTTACAAGTCCCTCCATTGATGCAGATGGCACCCTTTCACTCTTCAGCAAACAGTTTTTTGAGTTTCCATAGCCAAAAATATCAATTAACTCAGCCGTCTGATGAATGTCTCCATATATACCTGGAGTGATGATTATTTGACAGACTCACAACATGGTTGCTGGGCCTGAGTTCATAGTTTCTTATGATCCCTTTTTTAAATGTTTGTGTTTGTTAATGGTTGTTAGGCTCAAACTAAAAAAAAAGCAGAAAAGGAAGAGAGGGAAGGAAAGGAAGATAAGGAAGATGATAGGAAAGAGAAGAAAAGGAAGTGAAAGAGTAAGTAGAGGAAGAAGAGGAAGAGAAGGAGAAAAAGGAGAAAGAGGAGGAGGAAGAAGAGGAAAAGGAGGAGGAGAAAAAGGAGGAGGAGGAGGAGAAGAAGGAAAGAAAGAAAGAAAAAAGGAAGGAATAAGAAAGACAAAAGGAGGAGGAGGAGGAGGATATGGTTTTGGGTCTAAAACATCTGTAATTGGTACAGAAGGAAAACACCCAACTCTTTAAATAAGCATTCAAATTTCATGTTTGAATAGAAAAGAAGATATCCATAAATTGAATAGCTATTTTGGGGGATAATAGGTTTCCTGGCACTGAAGGACTTCAAGTATAGATGGTTGACCATTTTTCAGGCATGTATTTCGAGCAGTTACTTGTGCAGGTAGATAGGGGTTGGATTAAGTGACATTGATCTACTTTCCAATTCTAAGAATTTACAAAA
This sequence comes from Myrmecobius fasciatus, assembly GCA_023553655.1. NCBI lineage: Eukaryota > Metazoa > Chordata > Mammalia > Dasyuromorphia > Myrmecobiidae > Myrmecobius > Myrmecobius fasciatus. The sequence goes on along the minus strand of JAJPUD010007180.1, from coordinate 47,292 downwards.
GCTGTGAGATCAGCAAAGGGAGCATCATAAAAAGGTAGCATTTGAGTTTGATTTTGAAGAATGGATTAGATATAAACAGGCAAGTAAGAGAAGGAAAGGACTTTCATAGTAAGTCCTTTGCCAACACATGAATCAATTTGAGCAAAAGGACAAAAATGAAAAGTTCAAGATGTGTTTGGAGGATGGTGAGTAGTCCAATTTAGCTGGAATGTGCAGAACACAAAGGGGAAGAGGACAAAATAAAAGTAGAAAGGTAGATTAGGAGTCAAGTTAACAAATCAGAAACTTTTATTCTCTAAGGTGGCAGAACAGGAAGGTGCTGCCCAAATCCTGAGCTCACAAATCTATCAGAAAGACACAATTGTGGCAGATTGTTGCATAATTATAGGCCCAGTGAAAGCTACAATACAAAAGCCAGTGAAAAAGAGTGAGATTTTATTGATCCTGTTGACATTGAGCTCTTCCCAAGTTTTCTGGAAAATTTTCTAAATATGTACACTACAGACAGACTGGATAGCATAATGGTTCCTGAAATTTTTCAGCATGTGTGTGTGTGCATGTGTCCATGTGTGTGTAAAAAAAAGACAGAAAGACAGGAACACAGAGAAACAGAGACAGGCAAAGAGAAAGAGAGAAACAGAAACAGAGAGACAAAGACACAGAGATAGAGACAGAAGACACAAAGAGACAGAGAATAAATCATTTACTTATTTTATATGAATTAAGCTTCCTCCAGTAGAACATAGATTTTTGAGGATGAGTTATTTTATTATTGTCTTTGTGCCCCAAGACCTAGTGTAGTGCTTTTCTCATGTTTGTTGAATGAATGTTTAATGGCATACTAGAGGATGTGGTCTTTATTTAGAAGGCAATGAAAATGTTTAACATTTTTTCAATAGGATGGTGAAGTGAGCAAACCTGTGCATGAGGAAGACCAATCTGTAGCTACTCTACACAGGACAGAGAGGAAAGAGACTGAAAGTGGGGAATATCTGTATTATTACAAAAATTCAGTGCAAAGGTAATAAATATTTAAACTGGGGATAAGTGGCCCCAGATCTAGAAAAGAGAGAAGAACTGTGAGCAAGAGATACATTACAGTGATATCTGCATCTTTATCAACCACAGCTACTAAAGACGAAAAAGAAAGTTCTTGCCACCAAAGTCCTTGGCATTGTCAAATGGTTCAACATCAAAAAGAGATATGATTTTAACATGTGTTACATTAAATTATACTGTCAGTGGAGATGACACCTGCTTTGTTGCTGCACCCTAAGGACTGCTGTACCCTAAGGATTATCTGCCTTCTATGTATGGTCTCCCCAATTGGAATGTGAGCTCCTTAAGAACAGGGACTATTTGAATTTTTTTAATTTATGTCCTTAGCATAGAGTCTTACACATAATAAGCAGTTAATACATGCTTTTTTTATTCAATTTATTCATGCACTTGACAGCATTTGACAAACAATGTAATTTGTAGGACAAAGGGAGCAGAAGACTGAAAGACGGTCCCAAGGTCATGAGTCTAGGCTACAGGGAAGATAGTAGTGTCATTGATGAAGATAGGAAGTAGGGAAGAAGAGAAGGCTTTGGTAGTTATATTCATAACATAAGAATTTGCCATTTCTTCTCCCACAGATTTCTATGCAAACCTTCCACCGAACTGGACAATTCTGAGATAGGAATCATGGTGCTACAATGAAACATCAGCTTCAAATGCTGGTCTTTCTTCTGTTTTCTTCTCCTTCTTTCTCTTCTTCTCATTCTTCTCCTTTTATTCTTTCTCTTTCTCCTCCTCCTCCTCCACTTTTTTTTTTTTACCATGGTCTCCCTTTGGAAATGTTTATCCTTTTCTTCTTACAGTTTCATTTCTGGATAGTTTCCAGCTTTCCTCAACAAAGAAGAAAAAAGTGAACATATCCTTGCTTTAGTTTGTAAAATCTACCCACACAAATGATAACCTCTAGGCACTTTCACATTCCTAAATCCAGAATTGGTATCTAACAATAGGACTCACCCAGTCCTGCTAAGGGAAGGGTTAGAGCACAGCTATCCTTGCTACCTTCGGGGCATGTGGCAAAGCCTAACAGGTCTGGGCTCTTTGGACCACCAAAGAAGTGAATTCCAAATCTGTGAGCTCTATACTAAGATAGCACCCTCGCCCTGGAGTGCAAATCCAAAGATAATGATTCTTTGTAGTTGTATGTGATCTTACTTTCAATGAGCCCAAAGCACTCAGCTAGCCATGCCTTACTACTTTCTCGTAATTTCCCTGAAGGAAAGTACCATGGACTATCACTTCAGGATGCCTTTCCTCTGTCTGAGAAAATAGTGCAGGACTCAACATTGCCAGGAAAGCAACTGTTGATGACCTTGTGCAAGATCCTCATCATCTGAACAATAAAACATTGTTGTCTGTGCCTGAGACCTCAGGCTGCTTGCAGCACAGCCTGATGTGCAAGTTTTCTTCAAGTCCACATGCAATATAAGAGAGCACAGACACCTAGAAAAAGCTAACTAGACACACCAGACCTCCCAGAGCTACATATTTCTCCTACAATAAGCTCTTATCTGTTTCTGTTGCAGAACCCTGACACCATGAAGTTGATAAGCCTGGTTACCTCATTCCCAGAGAAATCATGAGAAGGCAAAGCCTCTGGATGATACCTCATCCAATGCATTAAGTACCACAGCCACAGTGTGGACACCATATTAACAAGACTAAGTCAGAATCTTTTTGCTGTCAGAAACTCAGTAGGGGGAAAGAGATTAATCCTTTCATTGGAACTATTAAATGTAATTCAAAGGCTCTCCCTTCCTTACTATAACTGTTAGAAAAGAAGTCCAGTAAATTGGGATAGTTGCTACAAATAACTGAGTTACTAGCTGATTAGGGACTTACCTACTAGTTCAATTAGTTCCTGTATATAAGTAGAGGAAATTAAGGTCTGTGAGATGTGAACTAAAGGCCTCCTAAAGTCCTATTTGACAGAAGAAAAAACAAGTTTCCCCTCTATAGAGAACTCTAATTTTCCACCAATCAAGGTTCATTGTGGCCTTCTGGACATGCATAATAAAGTTGGCAGATCACTTAGTCCTCACTCTTGATTTTGAGTTTTGACACAATTATAGTAACTCTATGGTTTAGGGTTTATCACAACTTTCTGAAGCCCCCTTTTCCCCCCTCTATATTTAAGAACTAGAAAGAACTGTGTAGCATTCAAAAAGCATGATTGGGTTTTGAAATGCACTGTTGAAAATACATTAATGTGAGGCAGTGAATATACTGCAGTAAGTTATTGATTTACAATTTACAGATTAGCTATATCATCTGATTTGTTAAAAGGATAGGGAGGTGTGGGAAAGAAGAAATGGTGATACAGATCAATAGGAGAAGAGGAAAGATGATGGTTCCAGGATTTTGGTAGGCATCTGTCCTGGCAAAGCAGAAGGTCTTATAGAAGACAAGCACCAAAAAAGAAAACAAAGTGTTGTGAGAAGGAACATGAGTGTACCAAGAAGATTCCCATGGCAAAAATTTTATCTTGTAAGGATTTCTTCCTAACTAGTCCTTTTTATTCCACTTTGATTAAAAAAGTTATAGGCTCTCTTGCCACTTATGCATTAGTAAGAATTTGGTAGGTTAAATGATCCCTTAATATTTCCCAGCCAGAATAGGCTCTTAAGAAACAGGTCACAGTACAATTAAGTTTGATAGGCTGCTAGGGCAACATAGTCCAATGGAAAAAGCCTTTTATCAAGGGACAAGGGATGGTGGGTTTTATTCCCCACATTGACACCAACTAGTCTTGTTACCTTGAACAAATAATCTCACCTCTCCAGGCTTCTACCTCCTCATGTGAAAGGAATTTAATCTCTCAACTGAGGGACTTAGAGTAAATGAATTTTAAAGCCTCCCTTCCCCAATCCCATACCCATTGCTAACATTTCTATGCATCCAGGTACTTTGAGGAATAAGAAGCTCTGAGCAGCTAGGTGGCACAGTGGATAGAACAGTGAATGAATCTGGAAGACCTGAATTCAAATCCAGCCTCAGACACTAATTAGCTGTTTGACAATGGGCAAGTCCCTTAACCCTATTTGCCTCGGTTTCCTCATCTATAAAATGAGCTGGAAAAGGAAAGGGCAAACCACTCTAGTATTTTTGCCAAGAAAACCCCAAGTGAGGGTGCTAAGAGTCAGTGAACAGCAATAAGATGCTCTAGAGCAGGGTTAGTCTGGGCTGCCTTTGGCTATAGTGGGGAAAGGAAGAAGCACAATTCTATGAGGTCTAGAGTGCTGAAGACAAACTTTCCCTACTGCACATTTTTGCCAAGCTCTGACTCCTTTTCTATCATGGACTTTTCCCCCCAACTGCTTTATAAAAGTTCTCCCTCATCTTAGGTGTACTTGAAAAATAAACCAAGGAAAATTTTTATTGGATTCCAAGCTGGAACATCTTTGTGGACTCAGAAAATGGGGGCTGAGTAATAATGATAATAATAGCAATATTTACATCAAGGATTCATGATTTCATCAATGTGGGTGTACTTCCCACTGATGCCAATCTCAGCTGCACTAAGTCTTACTAGACTGTTTCCTGATTTGCTGTGATTTTTAAAAAATTCATCATCAATGGCTAATTCTCTAGTTGTGAGCTTCTCAGAATTTTTCCTCCTGAACTGCACAAAATGAGAGGGTATGGGTGGGTTTAATTTCAGCAGAAGCCGGGGTACCTTGAAAAGAGCATCCTCATTTCTGATTAAAATTTAAACCACTATTAAAAAGTATATGGCAGCCAAGTGGTGCAGCAATTGATAGAAGGTTGTGCCCGAATCAGGAAGGAAGACACTGGAGAAGAAAAAAGACAAGTCATTCCAATATCTTTGCCAGGAAAACCCCATGCATAAGACCCCATGGGGTCACAAAGAGACAGACATGACTAAATGACTGAACAACAACAAAATTTAAAGATATCCTTGTTTTTAAAGAGGAAAAAAAAGGAATAGCAGGTCAAATAATTGCTAGATCCTAAGGCACAAGGCAACAGGAAAAAATGGATATTTCTGCTGGGAGTGGGGGAGAGATGATATTTGTATAAGGAAAAAGAAATATGTATTATATGGACTTCACAATTTTTCCTATCATACTGTGTGACCTTGGGCAAGTATCTTAAATTTCCCCAAATCTCAACTTTCTTATCTGTAAAATGAGGGGACTGGACTCTAAAGTACATTCCAGTTCTAGATCTATGATGCTTTCTTGACACATGCATAAAATTGAATAGCTATCCAATTCAGCCTTTTCATTTTACAGATAAAGTAGTTGAAATACAGAAAGGTTAAGAACCACCAATCAAATAATAAGTATCAGAGGCAGGATTTGAGCCTTTGGTTTCTTCTTCTAAACCTATCAAATGAGAATCTCTTCCTGGTTCAAGCAACAATCCTCTTTGATTGTACTATTGTACAGCATTGCACCCCAATGTACCTCAACAATGTACCATATGTACCCCAACTCCTCCAATTTTTGTCCTAGAACCAAGGAACCAACTAGGAGCCCCTAAAGACACATGATCTTTAGCAAGAGGCCAAAGCATAGGAGTTGCCAGAAATAGCCCAAGTTAATACTTGTTTACTTCCTGGGGAGTGTTCCACCCAGAAGCAATGAAGTGCTTTAGACCTTGGCTAGATATCAAAAACACCAGGGTCATCATCTGTATCATGGACCTTTTTCAGTCATCTCAGTGTATCAGAAACTAGTTTCTGTCACTTACTTTTCTTAGAGTTATTGTATAGTTGTCCAAGTCTTCATGACTCTATATGGAATTTTCTTGGAAAGATACTGGAGTAGTTTGCCATTTCCTTCTCTAGCTCATTTTACAAATGGGTAAACTGAGGTAAACTGAGTTAAGTGATAAGGGTCACACAGCTTTAGTGTCTGAAGTAAAATTTGAAATCAGATCTTCCTGACTCCAGACCAGGTTCTCTTTCCACTGTACCACCTAACTTCCCTGGTCATTTTTGGAGAAAGCATAGGTCTTTATCTTCTGACTCAATCATCTAAACAAGGAGGTGCTTTGGCCCGACCCATGAGTAACCTCTTTCTAGTTTAGTATTTTCCCTTGCTAAGAAGCTATTTTGTCTTCTATCATAATGTCTTACTTAAGGCACTCATGTTTACTATGGACCTTTATCAAAGACTTAAAAAATAAGTTCTGTTATTTTCTTCCCCTTTTCTCTAATGGAAGTAATTCATCCCAAAAGAATACCATGAAAACAATTTGGTAAGTTCTTTCAAGCTAGGCAGGTCTTAGTGCCTTTCTCCATCAGCTCTGCTCCTACACACTCTTCTTCTGCCTGGCAGGCAAAGTCGTGGCTAATATTTTTCTTAGCTAATGTGACATACATGCCTACCATTTTTAACAGTTATTTGGTAACAGAAAGTCCTAAGCTCAGCTATTACTCTGTTTCCAATTCAGTCTCCCCACCCTCATTCACAGCTGACCAGGGACTGGGTTTGGCTGGGAGAAGGCAAAATGGACACCCGCCTGCAAAAGGGGCTCCATCTGGGAAGTCCTGTCCCTGGTGATTTTGCAGCAAGTTTTATTAGGGGGATAAGATTCTGCTTCCAATTCAGAAGGGAGACCTCTTGAGCACTAGCTCCTCAAGCAGCTGTGGGTGTGTCTGTATGTGTAGGCAGCCAGCTTGGGGTGACTGATGAATGCTAATGCTCTGCCCACACCCCTCACTTGAGCTTCTGCTGTTACCATATCCTTCCAATCAATCCCATTTGGAACTTTCTGTTCATTTCTGTCTTTGCTTAGGCTACACCCCTTCTCACCTCACCTCCACCTACAATCCTGGAAAGTCATGGTGGTCCTGAATGCTCAGCTCATGCCCTGCCTCCTTCCTTTAGCTTACTCCATTTCCTCCAGTCTGTTTTGATTTCTCCCTATTTAGCTTATTATAGCAGCTTATTTTCCTTCTGAGATGGCCCTTTCCTTGGGAAGGCAGTAGGGTGGCCAGCAGATAGATGACCAGACTTGGAGTCAAGGAAATTTGATTCAAATACTGCTTTAAACACTTCCTAGGTGTTTTGGTGGCCTTGGGCAATATACAACTTCTCTAGCCTCAGTTCCTCCATGAGTAAAATGGGGAAAATAAAAACCTATTTCACAAGTTTTTGTTATCATCAAATGATATCAAACTTTTAAAATCTGAGTGCTTTTTCATTTTAAAATAATGGTTTTTCACTCACCAATTGATAAATGATCAAAAGATAATAGTTTTCAGATGAAGTAATCATAGCTATCTATAGCCAGATGAAAAAATGCTCTAACAATATTGATTCAAGAAATGCAAATTAAAATAATTTTTAAGTACTGCTTCTGCTTCACACTTATTAGGGTGACTAATTGGACAAAAAAAGGAAAATGACAAATAATGGAAGGGATGTAGGGAAAATGAGACATTAATACACTGCTGGTGGAGTTATGAATTGATTCAACCATTCTGTAGAGCAATTTGGAATTATGGCCAAAGGGTTATAAAACCAGTCATAATTTTTGGCTTCGTTTACCTTTATTGATAAACTGAAGTCAGTCCTCAGGACATACAATCTGTCCCTAGGTTCGTTCTTTTACCATGCTTTGTAATAACTTCAGAGCTTTTAAAAAACTTGCATGAACTGATGCTGACTGAAGTCAGAACCAGGAGAACATTGTACATATTAAGAGCAACATTGTGCAATGATAAACTTAATTTTTCTCAGCAATACAGTAATTTAAGACTATTCCAAAAGACTTCTGATGGAAAATGCTATCCACATCCATAGAAGGAACCATGGAGTCTGAATGCAAATCAAAGCATATTATTTTCACTTTTTAAATTTTTTTTCCTCCTGGTTTTTCCTTCTTGTTCTGATTATTTCACAACATGACTAATGTGGAAATATGTTTAACATGAATGTTTATGTGTAACCTATATCAGATTGCATGCCATCTTGGTGAGGGAGGAAAGGAAGGAGAGAGGGAGAAAAAAAATTGGAACTAAAAAATCTTATAAAAATGAATGTTGCAAACTACCTTTATATGTAATTGAATAAAATTAAAATACTATAAAAATGAAGAAAAAGAACTATCAGAGCTTGCACTCTAACTGCATTGCCTTCAAAAGTTCAAGGTCACCTCTAGAGCACAATGAAAGCATCAGAAGAGGGCCTTAGTACTATTCAAAAATAGCTCTTTCTAATATAAGCTGAGTTTGACACAGTCCTGTGGCTCTGAGGCCTTCCCACAGTAATTTGTATAAACATTGTCCCTGTCCAGATGGCTCTTAATTCAATTAGACAAAGACAACAGGCTATTCTCATCAGCCAGCACTAATTGTAGCCTCCCTGGATGTATGACACTGTATTTCATATTGGTATAGACCATGTCACTGGAATCTCAGCTGGGGTACTCCTGGTTATGAAACCTTAATTTAAAGCAGTGAAGGCACAAAGAAAAAAATGGAAGATAATTTCCCCAGGAACAAAGTTTGGAATAACATAGTATCAAGATCAGAAATTTTGAGGTCTGTTAGACTCACTTTGAATTGTCTTTACAAAAATAAATAAATAAAACCCTACATGTATCTTTCTTAAATTCATTTTTGTTTTTTTGTTTCTTTTTATATCACCTAAATTTTGCAATGTATCCCTTATTAGAAGGATGCTTAATTTGGGGTCAATGGTTTATTGTTTTTTAAGAAGCATTTTGATAACAGTACTTCAGTATATTTAGTTTCTTTTGTAATACTATTTTTATTTCGTTAATTTGTGAGCATTATTCTGAGAAGGGGCTCATAGTCTCCACCACACTGCCAAAGGATAAGAGAAAAAAAAGTTAACAAAAAAGGATAAAAAAAAAATCACTGCTTTGTAATAAGGGAAAATAAGAGGGGAAGGGTAAAAGTTAGCAAACAGCAACATTTGGGGAAAATTTCCACATAGTTTTAAATTTTTTCATCTTTTCCCCAAAGTTGAGCTCAGTGCTGTGTATGCAGTAAGTACTCAGTAAATGCCTATTGACAGGAATTTTTATATTATACTATATATATAGTTTTTAAAGAAATTTCACAGACATGTTATCATTTGATCTTCAAAACATCTCCTGTAAGGTAGATAGAACAAATGTAATTTATCTCTTTTTGGCAGATGAGGAAATTTGAGAATATGAGAGCTTAAAGATTTGTGCAAGATCACAAAGCTTAGGACTCAAATTCAGGTCTTTTAGCACTACATGCAGTGCTCTTTCCATTGTATTGCAACTGCCTCTCTTTTGAAGGAGCAGAATATAAGCAAGCTCCTTGAGGGGCAGGGATAATTTTTGTCTTCCTATCTATAGCACCTTGCACAGTGCTTTAAAAGCACATAGCAGGTACTTAATAAAAACTGCTGAATTAATTCTCACACAGTTTTAAATGGTCCTCTTAGATGATAAAAAGGGCATGCTAGATCTCTCCTTGCATAACTATCAATGAGACACATAGAATACTAGAATATGAATTAGGATAAGGAAATGCAAGACACATTTCTCTCATGAAGTCTCTGCTACAAAATTTTACTACATGATAATTCACAAACTCGTGTTTCAGTTATACAAATTCAAATATTAATTCTTCTTATTTTGAATTAAAAATTCATGGCAAACAATAATTCTACCTATTATAAGAGCCCTCTAAATCAAAAGTTCTTAAGGTAGGGTCTATAAACTTAATTATTTTAATGTTTTGATAATTGTATTTCAATAATAATAATGATAATGATAATTGGTTGCTCAGTAATTACAGTCATTTTTGACCCAATGGGGGAGGCAGTTCTTGGTAAAGATATTATAGAAGTTTCCATTTCCTTCTCCAGCTTATTTTATAGATGAGGAAACTGAGGCAAACAGAGTTAAATGAGTGGCCCAGGGTCACACAGCTACTAAATGTCTGAGTCCACATTTGAACTCAGAAAGATGAGTCCTCCTGATTCCAAGCCTGATTCTCTATTCACTGAGCCACCCAGCTGCCACAATAACCCTATGCTAAACAGCTTACAAATATTATCTCATTTTATTCTCACAACATTCCTAGGAGATAAGTACTATTATTATTCCCATTTTATAGCTGAAGAAATTGGGTATAAAACTGGCGATTGTCTGAGATCAATATGAACTCAGATCTTCCTGACCTCAGGACCAGTGCTCGATTTACTTCTGTGTTCTAATACAACTGATTTCCTTTGTAATTTTATGCATTTTATTTGATGTTTATAGAAACATAATTCTAAGAAGGGATCTACAGTCTTTACCTTACTGCCAAAAGGGGCTATGCCCAGCCTTCCGCTGCCCCATTGTGTAACTGGAAGAAACTCTGCTGGGGAACATATTTGCTGAGGGATAAAATGAAGGTGTTCTGAGAATCAAGCATTAGAGCACACTATTTCAACATTTACTTAGGATCCATTCAGATTTGAACCATGATCATGTTTAATCTCATTTAAAACAAAATTTCTCAGAACATATCTGAAAATGACAGGAAAGACTGGGAATAGAATTGATATTTATTTTGGAAATAGAAGACCACTGACTCTCATAAAACATTTCATTTTCAGGGCACACAGACAGTCATTTTGATGCTATAGTTAGGGTCCTATGGAAGGAAGAATATATATATATATATATTCTGTAATCTGGGACTGGAATATGCAGTACTTAGCATTCTTCTTTAATTTTTACAGTGTGTCTAAATTGTTTCTGCAAATGGAGACTAATAATAATAATAACTAACATTTATACAGCACAAATAGGCCTCTAAAGTGCTTTATATACATCCCTCATTTGATCTAAAGTGCTTTACATGCATCCTTCATTTGATCCTGAATGGAGTTTTTTGTTGTTTTTCAGTGTTGTCTGATTCTGCATAACTCCATTTGGGGTTTTCTTGGCAAAGATACTGCAGTGGTTTGTTATTCACTTTTACAGCTCATTTTGCAGATGAGGAAACTGAGGCAAACAGGGTTAAGTGACTTGCCCAGAACAAGTGTTTGAGACTTGATTTGAACTAATAAAGATGATTCTTCCTGATTCCAAGTCCAGTGCTCTATTATAACACCTGAATGGTAGATATTACTATTATATCTCCACTTAGATAGAACCTGAAGAAGAAATAAAACCTGAGAGGGGTTAAGAACCTTGCCTAAAGGTCACAATTTTAAGCTCTTTGGCACCATACTTTAATTTATTTTTAAGAAAAGAAGCTCCTTGAAGCCAAAAACAATTTTATTTTTCTCCTTATATACTTTAAGGTAAGCACTTAATACAGTAAGTACTTAATAAATGTTTTCTGTTTATTCACTCATCTCTCTCCCCCAAGTGCTAGTATAATTCTGAGCACAGAGTAGCTGTTCATCCAATTCAAACTGACTTGGTTTGAAAGTCTTTGCTTCAAAATACAGATAGCTTTCAAAGTTATTCTCAAACTTCCTTGCTTACCCTGTTTCCCATCAGTCCATCCTCCAATACCACTACTACTTAACCATCATCTCAAAACTACCAGCTGCTAATACTTCTCAACAGTAATTGAAAGTAACAAATCTTATTGATTTCATTCCTCAGATGATCTACAAATAGATGTTAGGGGGTCCATGAACTTGAATAAAAAGTTACTTTTATTTTCAATAACTTTTGGTTGTCTTTGTAATCATATTTATTTTATTTTATGCATGTAAAACTATTATTTTGAAAGGGAGTCCATTGGCTCTATCATACTACCAAAGGGGTCCATGATACAAAAAAAAAGTGGCTTAGATGCTTTAGATGAAGGGGCAAGTTACTTTTATCTATCTATTTATGTAGATAGATACATACTTATGTATGTATATATGTATATGTATGTATATATACATATATAACTTGATAGACACCTAGATTCTTATAAAAATAAAAAAATATTACCTCTAACCTAGATATCCTACTAGAATGCACATACTAGACCAAGTAGGTTGCTGATTTAAAAAAAAAGATTCTTTATACAACAAAATAAACATAATATTCCTTTTTTAATAGTAGAGAAGAATCAGGGGAAAATAAAACTTAGATGAAAAGTAAAACAAATTTGATACAAGAATTTAATGAAATATTACAATGCCATAAGCAAATGTGAATATGATAGTCAAGAAAACAATATACACAATGACTATAAGGCTACAAATGGAAGATAACCCCCAAACAATCACAAGTAGATATTGACTTTGCATGATATAATGGGAAATATTTAATGAAATAGAAAGATTATATATATGCATATATATATATATACATAAAGTGGATTTGCAAAATTATAAAGACTAAGTATGGTCCAGAAGAAGAGATATGAGAGGATCCTATCACACCTACTCTTCTTTGCAAAGATAGAAAGCCCATGAGTGTATAACATATCATATACTGTCAGATTTTCTTTGATGTATTGATCAGTTTTTCTGATTATTTTATCTTTTTTTTCTTTTTAAAATATTGTTGATTCTAGGGGATGGCTCTCTAGGAATAGGGAAGGAAGAAATACAGGGAAATGTTTAAAGGGTATAAAAAAGGTACCAATATTTAAATTTTTTAAATATTTTAAAATTAATTTTAATATTAGAGATAATTAGAAGAAAAAGTAGCTTTATAAATATGAAAAGTTCATTCCTAGAAGAAATCAGGGGAAACATTTTTTAAATATTGTATTAAATGTTGAAAATTTATTTTCACTTACAGGTGAAAATCTTACAGGTTATTTTCACTTACAAGTGAAATCTAGAGTCAGTGAAATATTATTTGGGGGGAATTCTAAAAAAAAAAAAAAAGCCAGATTTTTACTTTCAGTTCTTGCATAAGAACTGTTTCTAGACTCAGTTATATGTAGGATGTATCTATTGATCTATGACATATAGAAATAATTTCATATTATTATGAAATATAGTTTTGATCTTTTGGACTCCTTGTAAAGGTCTCAGAGAACCCAAATAATCCAAAAGCAAAGGAACTCGCCATGAAAGTTTCAGACACTCAACTCCAGGCCTTCAAGGCCCCCAAACCAATGACTCTTTATATATTACATCATACTCAAAACAAATAGCTATATTTCATGTGCAATCAACAATGGTTCTTTTCAACTTCTAGCCAAGGAAAAATGCAAATGGCTAACAATAATTGAAATTTGATGAGTACAAATAAGGACTAACACAGCATTAAATTTTACAGCCTATTGGATAATCGCAAAACAATTAGTAAAAGGCAAACTCCTTACAGCAGCTGTAAGGGCATAATAAATAAGAATTTATTGACTTTTATGCATGTAAAATCTTACTGTAAATGTTGCATTTGTAATTTTTGTCTCACAATTTTGTTCTGAATGAGCCAAGGAAGATTAGCTTAATCCTTGGTCAGGCCCACCCTCATACCCCAATTTTGTTATTTCACATCTAAACCCAACTAAAGCCAAAATGTTTGCTTGAGGTTTAGTTAATCCTGGTAATTAGGCAATTTCTTGGAATATGGGGAGGGGGACACTATAAAAAAGGTCTTTGGAGAGTGGAGGAGCTGCCAAGTTGAGGGAGCTGTTATATTCTGAGTTGATATATGTATATATATATATATATATATATATATATATATATATATATATATATATGTATGTGTGTGTGTATGTCCACCAGTATTTTGGTGTACCCTGTGATTATTACTTTTATTTAATAATAAGAAATGATACAAAAAGACCACAAAAGTAAACCAATTTTTTAATTCTTACAAACCAAGGCACAAAGAATATATGTATATGAAAGAGGGAGGCAATGAGCATTTATTAGACACCTAGTGTGTACCAAGCACTGTGCTAAGTATTTTACAAATATTATTTCATTTGATCTTCACAACAACCCCAGGAGCTTGGTACAATTATTATTAATTGCTACCACATTACAGATGAGGAAACTGAGAAAGACAGAGGTTAAATGATTTACTCAGAGTTACATAGCTAATAAATGTCTGAGGCCAGAAATAAAGTCAATGCGATCTACTACACCACATCAGACCTAATGAATATATCCTTTTTTTAAAAAATGGGGTTTTTTTCCAATTTCAAGTAAAAAGCAATGTTTAGCATTATTTTTTTAAAAAAATTTTGAGTTCCAAATTCTCTCACTTCCTTCCTCTTCTCCATTCTTAAGGTTTAGTAAATTCTGATAATTAGTTGGTTTCTTGGGATATGGGTGGGGGGCATTACAAAAAGAGGCCTTTGAAGAGTGGAGGAGGTGCCAAATGAAGGGGCTACAGAAAAGATTCCCAGAAACTCTTGGACTATCTCAACTGAGACGTTTCTCCTACTTTTCTGCCTGAAACACCATTTCTTTCCTTAAAACTTCCCTTGGCTTGAGGCTCAGTAGCTCTCCCTTAACCTGTCAAGGCTGACAGACAAGACATGTTCTTAAAATTGAAATGACTGTATCTTGTTTAGCTGATATACTAATTAAAAAACAGAAATGCTAAGTGGGGAAGCTGACATCAGCTATCTATTTAGCCAGAAGTTGAGTCTTGCAGCCATAAAGATGCGGACAGGTAGATAAATCACTTTAATTTAAAAATGAAAATCCCTTTAGAAACCTGGCTGACATCCAGCCTGACCAAAGGGAATGATTAGCAATTGCTGTATGCTGGCTTAGGGAGATTCAGAGATTCCAGTAAAATTCCTGATTGAAGAGTTTGCAGGCAAACAATTGATATTCATGGCAGTCTTGCTTTGAGAGAAAGAAAAAAATCTCTTTCAAAGACCATCTTGTCTCTACAAATTCAGCTCTGTTCTTCCCACCATAGCAAGATTCAGGATGAGAGAAAACAAAATAATAAAGGCAAAAGAAATAACTAAAATCAAGAAAACGGGCTATCTTTTCTCTAAAGGATATTACTTTCGTGCTATAAATCAGTATTGATGAGAGAAATGAAAATTAAAACAGCTCTGGGTACCATCTCACACCTATCAGATTGGCTAAGATGACAGGAAAATATGATAAATATTGGAGATAAATAGTGGAGAAGATGTGGAAAAACTAGGACATTAGTGGTGGAGTTGTAAAATGATCCAACTATTCTGAAGAGCAATTTGGAACTATGTTCAAAGGATAAGAAAACTGTGTGTACCCTTTGATCCAACAATATCATTACTGGTTCTGTATCCCAAAGAGATCCTAAAAGAGGGGAAAGGACCCACATGCGTAAAAAACATTTGTAGCAGCTCTTTGTGTGGTGGCAAGGAACTGGAAATTGAGTGGATACCCATTAATTGGAGAATAGCTGAATAAGTTATGGTAAATGAATATAATGGAATATTATTGTTCTAGAAGAAATGATGAACAGGCTGATTTCAGAAAAGCCTGAAAAGCCATACATGAACTGATTGTGAGTGAAGTGCGCAGAACCAAAAATTACAGAATAACAGCAAGATTATGTGGTGATCAACTATGATAGACTTAGTTCTTCTCAGCAATGCAGTGATTCAAAACAATTCCAGTAGACTTGGAATGGAAAATGCTATCCACATCCAGAGAGAGAGAGAGAAAACTGTATAGACTGAATGCAAATGGAAGCATACTTTACCTTTTTTTTTTTTTTTTTTTGGTTTACTTTTTCTTTCTCATGGTTTTCCCCTTTTATTCTTATTCTGCTTTAGCAACATGACTAATATGGAAATGTGTTTAAACTGATTGTTTATATATATATACATATATATACAATATAAAACAGGGAGGGAGAAAAAAATTGGAATTCAAAATCTTATGAAAATGAATGTTGAAAACTATCTTTACATGTAATTGAAAAAATAAAATACTAGTAAGAAAAATAAAATGGAATGGAATGGAAAAAAGGAATATAGCATTTTGTCAAAAATACTCTACCTGCTGCTTTTAAGTCAAGCCTACTCAATAATATCTAAAAGGAACAAAGAATATAAGATGATAAATTATGCTTTCTGTTAAATAGCTCAGTTACCTACTATTAATGCTTTCTTTTCAAAAAAATCCTTTTATTGTTGACTTAATGAACTTCAGCAAATACATATATTTTAAGTAAGAAAGAGGATTGTCTAAGAAATTGTAAATTTAAATGATAGACCACTTTAAAAGGAAATACATGCATATTAAATTTAATAAGGTAATAAAATTACCATTTGTGTCCCCCTTTATCTTTTTTCCTTCTTTTCGTTTTAAAAGAAATATCTTGTTCACTTTTTTCCTTTTCTTTTTTTTTCCTCTCGAGGTTTATTCCTTTTATTCTGATTCATAAAGAAACATGCATTTTTAAAAAATCGATGTATATGTACAACTAGAAAAATAAATGATAAAAAGAAATTTCTTATTAATACTTCCCCCAATACAAGATGTTTTAAAAATCTTAGCACAATGTCAAGCTCTTAAATTTGTAATTGAATTATTTATAAATCATTTTGTTTATTTAAAATTATATTTATTATTAAATATTAATTCATTTAAATGATGGGGGTTTTATTAATGCTTTAAACTACCTAAAACTTTTAGGGACTATACATCTTTACCCACCATCCTTTATTACTGTCTACCAATATCACTGGCTTGTCCCTTCATATCAATGACTCATAATATCTCAAATAAACCATGATACTTCAATGATCCCCCCATCCCAATATCTGTGGGCAGCCACCCTCACATGCATACACACATCCCTCCTGCTTGTTTAATAGACAGAACAAGTAGAAAAGCAAGAAAGAAAAGAGTCTTTCTATTCCCTGTCCTGCTATTTCCTGCCCCTGCCTTTCATGTACCCAGGTGCTTTCCTCACTATCCTTGCTCCCTACTTCATTCCTTCAGAATTAAAAATTAAAGTCAGTCATTGTTCTGTGACATTTATATAGTATTTTAAATAGCACTTCAAAGTTTTATAAAGTTCTTGATATAGATTATATCACTAACCATATTTTTTAAGAAATCTACTTTAATAAATATTATTATAAGAAAAAAATTATTCATTTTCAGTTACTGCTCCAGGATATCTTGGAGTCTCCTCATAGCCAAGAGACCTAGGATCAAACTTCATCCTTTCCTCAAATGGGTTTGTCTTATTTACTTACCTATTTCTATTATCCATCATTCCAATCCCCAAATCCCCAAACAGAATATGATCTTTGGTTTCTCCCTCACTTACCCTCTACCAACTGGTAAATGTTTAGCAAATAGGGAAAATGTACCCACCCATCACTTTCTTAATTCTAAGCATTCAACAAAACAATAAATCAAGCCCAGGTTTGTATGATTTGCTGATTTTCAAGGTATAAATGCTCACACTGAAAAATACAACAACCAGTTCTTGTGAAATTGCAAGCACATCACTGACTAAGGGTTAAGAGACCCGAGTCCTGAATTATATGACTTTGAATGAATCACTCTCTGGGTGCTATTTCCATCATCTCTAAAAGACGGGGGTTGACTCAGATCATCTCTGAGCCTTTTACATTCTAACATGATATAACTCTATTTGAAGGCTTCATCAGCTCCTTTGTAGATTACTTCAATAACCCTTTAATTGGCCTCCTTGCCTCCAAATTTTTACTCTCTTTTAATCCACAGCATACTGCTGCCAAATTAACTAACCATATAATCATGTTACTCTCCTACTCAAAAACTTTCAATGTCTCCCCATTACCAACTGAATAAATTCCAAGTTCCTTGCCCTAGTGATGTGAAGCAAGAACTTTAACGAGCCTATTCAAACTCCATTGTCAAGAATGATGTAAAATTTTAATGGTCATATACAAACGTTAAGCCAAATTCCTGAGACTGTCTTATTAGCATATCTAAAAACATACTCAACTCCTCTCTCATGCAGTTGCTCACATAGCCATACACATATAAGAGTTTATTCTCAACTAGGATCCACCCAAACTCCTTACTGCCTGGATCATGCTCTTACCCTCTGACTAACAACAAAAGCCCCTTCAGTTACAGGCCATTGCTAAAATCATTTTTTATTTTGCCTGTGAGTCTTTTCACATCAATAAAGGACCTCTGTGAAGATGATAATGCCTACTGTAAATTATTCACATTCTGAAACACTCTTCCACCACCTCGTACTTCTTCACTAATAGCCAAGAACTTCACAATCTGAATGTAACCTAATTGTCCAATATTATCTGTTACTACCACACTATTGAAACATTACCCTGGAGTCATCTGGGACAAAGTAAAAGAGGTAGTGTGGTGTGTTTTAGTAGAGTGCTTTGGCAGAAGGAAATGAGATTGGAGAGTCAAAAATGGGACCAAATTATTCAAGACTTTAGAGTAAATCAGAGAAATTCAGATTTTATAGGGTAGGCAATTAGGAAGTCTTGTAGGTTCTTGGATAAGGGAATTGGTATTTCAGGAAGACTAATTAGAAAAACAAGAGAATAGAAGTAAGAAAAACATCTCAGAAAGTTGTTACTTTAATCTTAATTTTGTTGTTGTTCATCCTTCATTCTAGAGAAGAACCAGTGACACCACAAGGGTGATCTCTTGACTTATATGTGAATTGGATACAAGTGAGGCTGTGCAAAGGTATCAGCCTCACTCTCTCCTTTTGAGTCATCAGAGTCCAGTGGACAGACAAAAGTCAAAATGATTAGAGAAGGCCCATTGATGATAATGACCAGGGTGGTAGCAGTGGAAATGAAAATAAGGGGAAGGACATTTGGAAGGAAGAAATAATACTTGGTAGCAAATTTAGACATAGCAAGAAAAGAATAAAGAGAAAGCCAAAATGGCACCCAGACCCAAATGCTAAGAGATATGTTGCCTTTGCTAGAAATGAATTTGAACAGAGCAGAGAAGGAAATCTGAGAAGAAAGGAAATGATGAATGGCTTCATAGTAAAATCCCATTTATAATGGATTCTCCTTCTTCAACTCTTCCATTCATTTGAGTTGGCAGCCATCTCTTCTTAAGATACTTTCTCTGGAGTTTTCATATCATATTCAAAAATGCATGCTTACTGTTTACATTGATGACTCACATTGATTTAGTGTATGAATATGTGTTCAAGAAACATTTATTGAGGGCCTACAGTAAGGCAGGTCATTTGGGCTGGGGAGTGGAGATACAAAGAATAGATGAGGTATCTGAGAACTAGTCGCCTAGTGGGGATATAATAAATCAAAACAAATAAGAATAAAACAGCAGAGAACCAGAGGTTCTCTATTAGAATAGCTTTTCTGCCACTAGCCATTTATTCTTTCCATTTTCCTAAACTAAGCCAGTCATTAGATAGCCAAGATTTAATTCCTTTATGACCTTTAGTTGATAAAAACTGCTGTTAATCCAGTCTATTAGAGGCTTATGCAGCCAATTCTCTATATGTCTGGCCTCCTTTAAGACCTTGGATGGTACACTTTGAACCTCAAAAGTTCTATGGCTAACCCATAGGGCTTTAGGGCATAACTAGAATGGACCTGGAGGAATTGCAACAATGCAATAGAAGCCTCTTAAGGGGAGAACTTTCATTTTTGCATTTATATAACTAGCACCTAGCAAAGAGCTCAGCACTTACTAGTATTTGATAAAATATTTGTTAAATGAGCGAATGAATGGTATATATAAGGAATTGTGATTAAAAAAAAAAAACTACTCAAAAACTCAAAGCTCCAGGATTATTTTGAATCAGGGCTTTAAAATCAAAATGGAATTACTTTGGGCATAGTAGTCAATGAAAGGCCACAAAGTGAAGCAGAAAGGCTGTGGTTGTCTTGGAAAGGAAATACTTCCTCCTCTCTATCCCTTCTCCCAAGTTTGCCTGTCTACATCTCAGATCTCAGTACCCTGGGGCAAAAGCCTTTTGCCCTGTGCTAGTGACGTCTTTGAAGTCTACTTTCATTGGCAACAAATATGGGTTCATTTGAGCCTAGACTGTGAGTTAACTGTTCCTAAGTTGCTTATGCATGACTAAATTCAAGTTTACAGCTTTTGTGATATCATAACTAGCAGCTATGTTCCCATCTGATCATGGCATTACACGTAGATACTTTGAATTCTCCTATCTGATTTGAAATCATGAATACCCTGTGTAATGCATAGAACTCCTTTGGCTTGGCTTTAGATTCACATATTAAAATGCAGATTCATGCTGCTCCTCATTTCCTTTTCCTTTGATCTCTTCCGGGGCCCTTTTGGGCTGTATTGTTAGCACTATAGAGGTTATTGCTCATAAAAATCAGTCTTTGCTTCAAACCTTTCCAGAACTTTATGTGCATTTGAGAAGCAAACTGTGGGGAAGGATAAGGGAATACAAGACAAACTACTATGCAAGGGTGTCTTTTTCCTCCTTCTCTAGCTTATAAAATTGCAATCAATTCCCTTGTTCCAAATGAGGGTGTTTTCTTCACAATGCATTCATAACATCCTTGTAAAATTCATTCTTTCAAAAGGACTAATAAATATGTTTTTCTTAACTGATTATATAATAGAGAGGTTTTATATTCTTTCTTTGCTTTCAGTGGGGGAAGGCAGTAAGAGAAAAAAAAGATTATTGACAAAATAGCATTTAAAAAAAAAAGAAAGCAAAATCCCAAAACTTTATTAATCTACTGTGTTGTCTCCTCCCTTTCTCCCTTCCCTTCCCTCTGTCTCTGTCTTCTGTCTGTCCTCTCTCTGTGTGCTTTTGTCTCTCTCTGTCTCTGTCTCTGTCTGTCTGTCTGTCTCTCTCTGTCTCTCTCTCTCTGTCTGTCTCTGTCTCTGTCTGTCTCTGTCTGTCTCTGTCTCTCTCTGTCTCTGTCTCTGTCTCTCTCTCTCTGTCTCTGTCTCTCTCTCTCTCTCTCTCTCTGTCTCTGTCTCTCTCTCTCTCTCCTCTAATTGTTTGCTGTTCCCATTACTGGATTATATATTTTTCCTCCCTGAAAACTGAACTTGTTTTTTAAAAAAAGACTAAAAAATCAGTTAATTTCTGGATGGTGCTCTTGTGAATGTGGCACATTAAATTCTGCATGACCCCAAGAAATCGATATGTAACAAAGTAAATGTCTTGAAACTAGTCATTTACTTGAAAAAGATCAATTATTATCTACAAGGAAATTTTCCCAGAACTTCACTTGAATGAGATTTGACTATTATTTTTTCAGGATCAAATAGCACCACCAGTGGTGAGTTGGCCACATTGTCCCAATAGCCAATCTCTTTTTAAACCTTTTCATCTGATAAAATAACTAAGCTACCACTTAAAGTCAACAACTCCTTACATTCATATCGTGCTTCTCAGCTTATAAATATATTATTTTATTTAGTGCCTCCAATGTACCACTAAAAGTAGGCAGAGCACGTATTATGCTCATCTTATAAATGAAGAAAGTCTCAAGAAAATTAAGTAGTTTGCCCAAAGTCACATTCAAACTTGAAATCAAGCTTTTTGACCACACATCTAATATCCTTTCAATCACCTTACAATGCTTCTCAAAACAAAAAGAATTTTCCTTTGAATTTCCATTGAGAAATTGCCTCATATATAAATATGTATGTGTATAATATATACATATATGTATATTATATATGTGTGTATAATTTTAAATGATACCTTTTGTGGTTTAAACATACAAAAAGGGGTGGCAGGTGGCACAATGAATAGAGCACTAGCATTGGAGTCAGGAAAATATGAGTTCAAATCCAGTCTCAGATACTTAATACTTATTAGTTGTATAACCCTGAGTAAGTCACTTAAACATAATTGCCTTAACAAAAAAAATACAGAGAAATATTATTTCTTGCAAAATACTCTCAAGCTAACACCTGGCTCTATGTTTAATTGACTCTACTCTCAGTTTACTTAATAAAGATCTATTCAATATCTCATTGTGGTGTGGAAGAGACCCTCAATTTTTGAAGTCTTTCCTTGAAACTCATAAGTTTTGGTAGGTTTTATCAAGCCAGAAAGGCTCTGAGAACAGTTCTAACAATAGATTATGACTTATTCTAAAGACCAGCCTAACTAGATACAGAGAGACTTATTATATGATCATGGTCACTATGTGATGGAATTCTTTGGCCATTGCAACTTGCAAAAGAAAGGAACACACAAAATGACTTTCAGTTTTGTGAGACTTCTTTCTGCCTCTGCCAAGTAGAAGAAAAAGAGACAGAAGACATGAACAATCACAATTTCTATTTATTTATTACTGGTGCCATAATATATCAATAATATACTTAATATAATTCATTAATTTTAATAATTAATTATTGGTACCCTAAATGTGAAATTTTTCAAATGACCAACAAGTGGACATATTATTGAAAGAATTATATCATATTAATATTAACATTCTTGATATACATTAAACCAGATGATACAAAGAAAGTGTAACTAAATTGAAGAGGCAAATAGAGGAAATGACTGAATGGGTTTTATGATACATCCAAAAGCCAAAAAGTAGCATTTAATAGGTCACTTAGTAATCTGATCATCTCCCATTTCAGATAGCAAAAAAGACTACCATGAAAATAATAGCAGCTTATTGAGCCAACATCCTATTTAGGGGATGCAATTATAAAGAAATTTTTCAAAAAACAAAATATGATATTCAAAATCAAATCAATACATACTTTCAATAATTTCAATGCAAAGTTGAAAGGAACATGACAAAAAAACTTGACAATATGGTTTAATTTTTGAAGAGAAAGTTGAAAGCTTGAAAACTACAGAAAAGTGTTACTTAAATATCATGAATAGTTTAAGAAAAGACTAATTTAAGATTTATGAATAATCTCAAAAAAAGATTTGGTAGATAGTAGGAATGATAATGATATCAAAATAACTTTTAAAATAACGAATGAATTTTATCTTAATGAACAGGAGATATTTAGTTATCAAATGTGGATGTCATTTCTCAATCATCTATAGACAGTAAGGTCATTGACTTATTAGAGCAAAGTTCAGAATCAAGTATGAGTCAAAAGAAAGACTGAAAATAAGAAGATACAGAATGCAATTAATAGTTTTAACCTGACAACTGATGCTGAAAAATAGGAAATGGATAAAGGAATGAACATTGACACAAACTATACTTTTTTCCTACAGAAGTTTAATTTATCCAAAACATTGCCTAAAGAGAGAAAATTGACAAACCAAAGCCCCAAAAGGGGCTAGAAAATACTGTAGTTAGAAAACACTTGATTTCCTTTCCAAGCTGCTACCCAAAAGACAAAGCATTTGCAAAATTTTACAAAAAAAAGGATATGAGATGATTATGAGCTATATTGCTTCATAAAACATGAAGAAGTAGAGAAGGGAAGATGAGTTTACAATAAGCTTTTCATGGAATCCAGTTAAATTACATCAAGTCAAGAGTATTCGAGGATGGGGGGCAGCTAGATGGCGCAGAGTACCAGCCCTGAAGTCAGGAGGACCTGGGTTCAAATCTGGTCTCAGACACTTAACATTCCCTAGCTGTGTGACCCTGGGCACGTCACTTAACCCCAACTGCTTCAGCAAAAAGCAAAAAAAAAAAAAAGAGTATTCAAGGATGAAGCTGAAAGTAAGATTAAAAATGCACACACAGATTATGGTCAACATTTCTACAATAAAGTGACGAAACAAAGGAAGGAAGATCATTTTGGAGTTGAAACAATTGTGAAATCATTGTGTTATTGATTCTCAATATATAGGAAAGAAAAGAAAATACTATATAATTGAAGAAAATTATGGATTTTATTAATACCAAAAAGAAATAGTCAATTCAACAAATTTTTATTGCATCTACTATGTGCCAAACACTGTACTACACTCCAATAATACAAATAGGAAAAGGAAAGACAGTCTCTACCCTCAATGAACTTATAGTCTAATGGCAGAAAAACAATTTACAAGAGAAAGTTGGAAGGTATAGAAAGGAAGGACTATGGGCATCTGGGGATATCTTGTTTCATAGAGTTGAAACCAGGCAGAACTGTAATTGGAGAGTGGAGTAACCTGGAAATCCAATTTCTGCCCTCTATAAAGGAAAGCTTTGAGAGTTTAGTATTCCACACTGTAGTCCTCCAGTTATAGAGGAGAGGAGGCTAAGGGAAATGGTATCTAAGGCTTGTGTAAGCAGCATGGCAATGAAATTCGTAGTGATCATTTTATCCTGGTGGGGGCATTTTGTTCCATGGAAGTAAAACCAGGCAGATATGTGACCACTCCCTGGTAAAATTTGAGGAGATTTTTTTATACCGATATCTTACTTTCTCATCTTTACAAATGCTTATGAGAATAAATTACACATATCTTAAAAGCATCCTTGATAAAAATGCGAGAAGGAAACAGATAAGATTTCATCAACAATGTTCTACAATTGATCTTTACAGTCATACAATTGCCTGAAAGTTACAGGGAATAACAGATTCCATTGTATTTGTTGTTTGTTTAAAAAATATTTTATTCTATAAAGTAAAAGTAAAGTAAAACTCCTCCCATGCATATATATATATAAATGTAAGATCATTGAAACTATGAAGATTGAAAGGGGAAACTGGATGGCAGCTAGATGGTACAATGTATAGTATCCTGAAGCTGAAGTCAGGGAATCCTGAATTCAAATCCAGTTTCAATTACTTATTATCTGTGGGCAAATCACTTAACCTCAGTTTTCTCAACTATAAAATGAGGATAATAATAACACCTACCTCACAAGGTTACTATAAGGATCAAACAAAATGAGATACTATTTATAAAGCTCTTAGCAATATGCCTGGCACATTGTAGGTTCTTAATAAGTGCCTGTTCCCTTCCTTACACCCCACTTATATCAAATGAGACATATGTTTTCCAAAGATGTTTTCTATTGTCATAGAGGACTCCAAATGGAAAAGAGATTCTCTACAGATGGTGAGGTCCTCCAGATGCTGTTGTTAACAGACCTATTGTGCTGATTGTTTCAAGTACTGGAACATTGAAAAATCTCCTCAGTAAGAACCATAATTACTCAAAAGATTTCAGTTTAATTTTGTACACAGGAAAAATATGTGGATAAAAAATATATATAGTCTATCAGTACATATGTCTTGGATAGACACTGCAGATGGGATGCAGAATTAATGAAGAAATTGCAGTTAGGATATTGTTCAGTGTTTTCTGTGAACTCCAAACTACCTCTTCAAACAAAAACGTATATTTTAAACACCAATATTCTCCTATTGATGTTCTATAGCTGAAAATTATGGAAAAGCATAATTTCCATGGGTAAAGATTTGAAGGTTACCCAAAGGTTAATGAAGAGATTTCCATTGGGCATAAATAGGTTGTAGCATATTATTATTCATGAATTGCCCACAAAAAAAGCAATGTAGCAATATCATCAGAGGTTTGTGACTATAAACAGATATGAACCAGTCATGTAGCAAGAGTAAAAGATAGCAGATGGATAGTTCACAAGCCTCATTTAAACCCATATAATGTTAAGAAAAGAAAGAAAGAAAGAAGGAAAGAAAGAAAGAAAGAAAGAAAGAAAGAAAGAAAGAAAGAAAGAAAAAGAAAGAAAGAAAGAAAGAAAGAAGCACTTATTAAGTGTCTATTATTTGCCAGGCACTAGTTAAGCACTTTACAAATATTATCTCATTTGCTCCTCAAAACAACCCTTGGAGGTAACACTATAATAGTTAATAATATAGGAGTTAATAATATAATGCTACTATTATTATTCCCATTTCACAGGTGAGTCAATTAAAGCAGAGATTAAGTGACTTGCCCAAGATCATGTGGGTAGTATCTGAGTCTGGATTTTAACTCAGGTATTCCTGACTCCAAGAAATCCACTGTTCTACCTAGATGTCTTTTCTTTCTTTAAAAGAAAGTTTCCAATACATTAACTTCTTGGAGCCTCAGTTTTCTCATCTGTAAAATTGGAGGGTTTGACTAGATAGTCTCTGAGGTCCTTTTCAGTTCTAAATTTAACAGTCCATAGTCTTAAAATAAGATTTTTATATTGTTGAGGCAATTGGACATTTCTCAGCAAGAGATTTAAAGAACTAGAACTGTAGGACAATGCTTCTTAATATAAGCATAATACACACATACAAGTATGTGTATGTATCATTATATATATATACATACATACATACATAACTACATACATATAATGTGTATAACCTATATGTGAATGCTTGCTGCCTTGGGAGAAGGGGAGATAAGGGAGGAAGAGAAAAAATTTGTAATTCAAAATCTTATAAAAATCAATGTTGAAAACTGCCTTTTTATGTAATTGGAAAAATAAGATACTATTAAAATACATAAATACTGTGGAACAAAAAAGATTATGTAATATTAAAGATGATAAAGAAAAAACAAAACTATTCAGTTCCCATTTTGTTTCCATCTTCTGCATCAAGGAGAAAAAAATCCTCTAAATATTGTTAGTCTTTAAAAGAATATGGTTGCACCTCCTTAACTCAAAAAGCTAATGTGATTTTCAGCTGTGTTAAAAGAAGCATAGTGCCCAGAAAAAGTTTGATAACAGAGCTATTGTGCTTTGTTCTACTAGGACTTTGTCAGTTCACTATGGAATGTTGTGATTCAGCTTTAAGGACCACATTCTAGGGAAAATACTAATAAGTTGGTAAAATCCCAAGGAGGACAACCAAAATGAATATTAACCCACATCACAAAGGAATAGCTTAAAGAACTGGATATACTTAGTTTTAAGAAGAAAAAGCTTAAGAGGACATGATGACTATCTTCAAACTCATAAAGGGTTGCCCTCTAGAAGTAGAATTTATCTTGTTCTATGTAGTTCCAGGAGGTGAAACCAAGACCATGGGATGGAAATCCCAAAGAGCCTTATTTCAATTTAGTTTTCAGGATAATTTCCTTCTGATTAGAGTTGCAGAAAAATGCCTCTTCTCAAAATGCTTCATGGGATAGAGAGTCACCCCATACTGAAGACAGAAGAGACTGAATAAGAATTTGTCAGGTTCTGTCTTTGACTCTCTTTTCTCATCTCCACATTTGATGTCCTTGGAAATCACTTCTCCAATCTACCTTTACAGCTTTCTATTATTCATACTATTTCTCATTAGTCGACATTTCATACAAATTGAATCCTCCTCTACCCCCATTCTTCTCTTGTCCTCTCCTGCCTTTGTGTCTTTCTTCAAATCAGTTCTCAAATCTAAAATAAACTCTACACCCTCCCACCACCCTTTGAAATCATTTCTTGCATCAAAATCCAATTCAAGGACCTCCTTCTTTATGAAGTTTTCCTTGACACTCTACTATCATCCATTAAAAATAACTTCTCCCTTTATAAGTTTTTCAGAGTACTTTGCCTAGATTTTGTTTTGCATTTATAATATCATCCTTGGCTTTGTGGTAAATCTGGAATTTTTTTTTCTTTGTTTTACTGTGAACTCTTTCAGATCAGAAATTGACCTATCTTTTTATCTTTCATATGGTAGCCATTTAATGTTTGCTGAATAAGGGGATAAGTACCTGATAGCCTCAGAATAAAAGGAACCAAAAAAGTCTATAAATCTAAGAACAATTCTCTCATAAATAGGTGGTTCAAGGATAGGAAAAAAGTAATTTTGAAAAAGAAAAATTTGCAAAATACTTATATTCATGTGAAAGATTGCTCCAGACTACTACTAATAAAAGAAATATAAATTAAAATATTTCTGATATCTCATTTTAGGCACAGCTAATTGGCAAAGACAAAGAAATGGAAATTGTAATTGTTGGAAGTATAGAGAAAAGATAAGCCTACTGATGAAGTATTGGTGGAGCTGCAAGTTGGCCCAACCATTCAGGAAAGCAATTTGGAAGTTTTATAAGGAAATGTTTAAAATGTTCATATCCTGATCTTCTTTGGACATAATTTTATTCCATCTCCACAGGTCTGAGAGGTAAACTATCCTATGTTCCTCTAATTTGATTATAACATCACTCTTTATATCTAGATCATGAACCCATTTAGATCTTATCTTGGTATGCAGTGTTAGGTGTGGGTCCAGCCCTAATTTCTTCCAAACTCGTTTCCAATTTTCCCAGCAGTTTTTGCCAAATAGTGAGTACTTATCCCAAAAGCTGGGGTCTTTGGGTTTATCAAACACTAAATTGCTATAGCTATTGTCTAGATTGTCCTGATATCCTATGCTATACCACTGATCGACTGCTCTATTTCTCAGCCAGTACCAAATGGTTTTGGTGACCGCTGTTTTATAATATAGTCTTAGATCTGGTACAGCAAGGCCACCTTCATCTGCCTTTTTTTCATTAATTCCCTTGAAATTCTTGACCTTTTGTTCTTCCAGATGAACTATTTTTTCTAGATCTGTAAAATAATTTCTTGGGAGTTTGGTATGGCACTAAAGAAGTAAATTAGTTTGGGTAGTATTGTCATTTTTATTATATTAGCTCGGCCTACCCATGAGCACTTAAAGAAGATTTGGAACTCTTAATTGAATACCAGATAGATAATTTTGATTATATTAAATTAAAAAGTTTCTTTACAAACAAAACTAATGCAGACAAGATTAGGAGGGAAGCATCAAATTGGGAAATCATCTTTACATTTAAGGGTTCTGATAAAGGTCTCATCTCTAAGATATATAGAGAATTGTCTCATATTTATAAGAATTCAAGCCATTCTACAATTGATAAATGGTCAAAGGATACGAACAGACAATTTTCAGATGATGAAATCAAAACTATTTATAGTCATATGAAAAGGTGCTCCAAATCACTATTGATCAGAGAAATGCAAATTAAGACAACTCTGAGGTACCACTACACACCTGTCAGATTAGCTAAAATGACAGGAAAGGATAATGACAGGTGTTGGAGGGGATGTGGGAAGACTGGGACACTGATGCATTGTTGGTGGAACTGTGAACGGATCCAGCCATTCTGGAGAGCAATTTGGAACTATGCTCAGAAAGTTATCAAACTGTGCATACCCTTTGACCCAGCAGTGTTTCTATTGGGCTTATATCCCAAAGAGATCTTAAAGGAAGGAAAGGGTCCCACATGTGCAAGAATGTTTGTGGCAGCCCTTTTTGTGGTGGCTAGAAACTGGAAACTGAAAGGATGCCCATCAATTGGAGAATGGCTGAATAAATTATGGTATATGAATGTTATGGAATATTATTGTTCTGTAAGAAATGACCAGCAAGATGATTTCAGAGAGGCCTGGAGAGACTTGCATGAACTGATGCTGAGTGAAGTGAGCAGAACCAGGAGATCATTATTCACGGCAACAACAATACTATATGACGATCAATTCTGATGGACATGGCTCTCTTCAACAATGAAATGCTTCAAACCAGTTCCAATTGTTCAGTGAAGAAAGCCATATACATTCAGAGAGAGGGATGTGAAATGTGGACCACAACATATCATTTTCATGCTCTCTATTGATGTTTGCTTGCATTGTATTTCCTTTATTTGATTATTCTTTCTTGCAGATACGATGTCTCCTGCACAAAAATGATGTGTGGAAATAAGTATACATATATTCTATTTGTCAAGTATTTTAATATAATTAACATGTAGTGGATATCCTGCCATCTAGGGGAAGGGTGGGGAGTAGAGGGGAAAAATTTGTAACAGAAAGCTTTGTAAGGGTTAATGTTGAAGAATTACCCATACATATGTTTTGCAAATAAAAAGTATTAATAAAAATAAAAATAAAATAAATAAAATAAAATGTTCATATCCTTTTATATAGAGATTCCCCACAAAGACCTTAAAGAAAGCAAGACTGAAAGAAATTTTCCATAAACCTAAAAATATCACCCATTTTCTTCTTTCTTTTGTGCAATGCTCTATACTATATCCTCATGTTAGTGTTACATTTGTTTCTCCTGTTGATCTTCACTCAAATACTTTCTACACTCTCTTCTTGTCCCCCAGCAATCTAATCTTCTGCCCCACTCCACAACTCTATTGAAATTGCCTTCTCAAAAGTCAACAGTGGCCTCTTCATTGCCAGATCAATTTTGTTTTATTTTTCTGGATTCATTTTTTGACTTCTCTGAAGCATGTGAATCTGTTGATCAGACACTTCTCATTAAATGTTTTCATCTCCCACTTTGCCAACCATTCCTTTTTGTTCAGTGGTTTCTAGTACTGTCTTTAACCTTTTAAGGTTGCTCTTTCTTCAAAATGTTTCTTGGTCATTTTGTCTTCTTAGTATGTAGTTTCTCCCTTAGCAATTTCATTCATTCCTATGGCTTTAACTATGTAGATGATTCTCAAATCAATAATTTGGGTCCTTTTTTCTGAGTTTTGAAGACTCATGTCTTCAAATACAAAATATCTCCTGAGGTTGAACCCAAGGAACTTGGAACTCAGAATGAAAAATTAAGCTTAATGTCTTATTTCCTAAATTTGTTCCATCTCTGACTTCACATTTCTATATCTGAATGGGACCACCATTTACCCTCACTCCCATGCTCAAAGTTTTGGTGTTATCTTTGAAAGGAAACTTTTTGTCTCCTCTCATAGTCAATTAGTTACCAAGTCCTATTGATTCTAACTCTAACTCTGCTCTACTTTCTGTCTCTCTCTATTCCTACCCTCAACTCATCTCTATTGCCTCCTTCTAGACTATGGTAATAGCCTCCTAAAGGGACTTCCTGCCTCCATTCTTTTCTGTATTCCTTCATATAAAGGCCAAACAATGGTTTCTTATGATTATATTCAATCATGTCACTTATATAAGATTATCTTTGGATCCTTTAGGTCAGATTCAGTCTTCTTTGCCTGGCTGTCAAGTCCTTTCACAGACTGAGACCACCCAAATTATAGAATTTTACTGCCCCTCCAGGTATATTACACACAAGTCAATTCCAATAGACTTCTGTTGGAGAGAGCCATCTGCATCCAGAAAGAGGAATAGGGGAACTTCTGCCCCTATAACCATGTCCAAAAGTCTATTATTAGTATTTTTCTTTGAGTTTTGAAGAGAAGTTCTTGTTCTACAGGACCCAGTTTGGTTTCACTGATAAGACTTAAGGGTCTTTGCAGAAGAATTGTAGGAATCAGTGAATGGCAACATGAATTGTCCTTTTTAGTTGGATAGTTTGAGGGAAGATTCCCAAAGAGAATTTCACCATTTTTATTGTTGTTTGCTTGCTTTTTTTTTCTTTCTTATTTTTTCCCTTTTTGATCTGAATTTTTTTGTGCAACATGATAAATATGGAAATAACATTTAGAAGAATTGTACAAGTTTAACCTATTTTGAATTACTTGCTGTCTAGGGGAAGGTTGTGGGGGTAAGGAGAGGAGAAAGATTTGGAATCCAGGGTTTTGCAGGGTGAATGTTGAGAACTATTTTTGCATGTGTTTTGAAATGTATACATATATTCTATTTGTCAAGTATTTTAACATAATTAACATGTAGTGGACTTCCTGCTATCTAGGGGAGGGGGAGGGACTAGGGGGAAAAATTTGTAACAGAAAGCTTTGTAAGGATCAATGTTGAAGAATTACCCATACATATGTTTTGCAAATAAAAAGCTTTAATAAGAAAAAAAAGATATCCACACTTAAAAAAATAAATGTTTGTTGAATGGAATGAAGGAGCTACAAGTTGCTTTTGAAAATGTGTAGAAATTTAATAACATAACTGATAAAGAAAACCTTCTGAGTGGGTTCAGCACAACGGTCCTGGGTGTGTTGTGGTTAAACCTAGTTACCGTGGTGAAAGCTCTAAGGCATATCAGGCGGGGAAGGTGGTTTCTGTGAAAGTTTTTTTTCTTGGTGTTTCCCTTCAAAATAGTAAAATGGGAGGGACCAAAGTCTGAAAAGACAATGAAGAGAAAATATGGTTCAATTTGAATGGTAAAGGCTAGAATTTAAGGGCATTATTTATCTTATGTAGAACACAGAAAGAGAAGGTAATGAGAGAACTGGCAGATACAATTAAAAAAAAAAACTCAGATGAGTTTGGATGGGCCTACAGTGACTAAATATGCCCTTGCAAATGTATTCTGTGAGATCTAGATCAAGTTCTTCTCTTTGAAATCCAAGAGACCAAAAATCAGCTAATAAGTTAAGAAGAGAAGGCAGCCACTTTAGTAATATGTTTGAGGGATGTAAAGTAGAGACTACTGCTTCTATCACCATGTCCAAAATCTAATATTAGAGGTTTTTCTTTGACTTTTGAAGGGAAGTTCTTGCTCTACAAGGTCGTTAGATTCCTCTGATAAGATTGAAAGGTCTTTACTGAAAAGTTAGAGGAATCAGTGAATGGCAGCATGAATAGTTCTTTTTAATTGAGGAATTTAAGGGAAAATCCCAAAGAGAATGCATAACTGAAGACAATCCAAAGGAACACTATGAAGAAGAAAGGAAAACCATACTAAGACAGAGACTGGTGTCTCCAAACAGGGACTAGAAAAGGCTTAAGAGATAAACCAGAGATATCTAACACTGGAGAGATAGAGGACTATGGCCTTCAGGTTTTGAAAGGGGAAAGTAATGAACAATGAATGAAGAAGCATAGGATAATGGATCAAGTACTGAACTTAGAGTCAAAGAAACCAGGTTAAAATATCATCTCAGATACTTGTTAGCTATGTGACAATGGACAACTTCTTTAAATTTCCTGGATCTCAGTTTTCTCATCTGTAAAATGAATAGGCCACTAAGATGGTACAATGGATAGAATGTGTGTATGTGTGTAACTTGTTTTGTAAATATTTGTTTACATGCCATCTCCCCAAATAGATAGTAAGCTCCTTGAATGCACTGTCTTCTGCCTCTTTGTATCCCCAGTGCTTAGTACAATGCCTGGCACATTAGGCACTTAATATTTATTGTTTGGTTGATACTTCATGAAGAAAAAAGGTAGGAAAGGAATATACTTGAGAGAGATCTGGGAACATAGTTCAAAAAGCAGAAGTCTTGAAAGGGAGGTAAAAAGATTCTTTACAATTTTGCCCAAGTCCAACCCTTCATAGACCCTTCCAGCTGCCTTTTTATCCATCTTTCCACTAATCTTCCCTGCCAATGGATTTGGATTGGTATTGGATTTTGTTTAAATGGCCCTCTGAGAATGAGTCCGGCAATTAGCAATCAGACTGAACAATGGCACTGAGGAATTGTTTCAGATCTTAGGAGATAATTTTTATTTCATTTGGTCCATCAAGCCATAGAACCTTAAACAATGCCAACTCTGTGGATGTCTTTTGTTGAAATTCTATTGTTTTGTTGTGATAGAACAACACTCAAAGTGATTACAATCCAGTAGAAGATTGAGGTGCATCTTTAATTTGAATTTCACTGAACCCTCTTGATGAAAAGTGGGCAAAGGATTTGAAGAAATGTTTTATTTTTCTCAATACCAAGGGGAAAACCATGAGTTATGAAGAGTTACTTTCAGCTGAATTCAATAAAAAAGTCAATTTATCAAACATTTATTAAGCTCCTATAATGTTCAAGACACTGTGCTTGGCACTGTGCATACAAAAACAAATAGGAAACTGAGTCTCTATTTTTAAGGAGTTCTACTGACAGAATGAAATGACAAAGATCAGCCTCCTAAGATTTGTTATGTTCCTGTGAGTTACAAGGTCATATCAGAGAACTTACCAACTCTTTAAGTTCTATTGTTAAATTTTCAGTGCAAACATTTATAACTTAGAAATGACGAAATATTTTACTGATTGTCTAGACTTAAGAAAATGATGAGAAAATATTAATAATTCAGATTAAACTTCAGATTAAAAGTATATCCTATGTATATTTTAAAACATAGATCTTGTTAAATGTTTAGCAACATAATCTCGGAATTTATACTATAAAAACAATAATTCCTTAGATTAATATATTTCATTTGATCCTTAATCCTTGTAAGTTAGGAAAATACACATGTTACTACTTCCATTTTAGAAATTAATACATTTAAATTTAGAAAGGTTCAGAAATTTTCTCAGTGTCACATCTGGTAAATAGTACCTTCTTCACTTTCTTGACCAGTGTTCTTTCCACTATTCTATAAAGTTTCTAGATAATGAAAGGACGTTTCAATAGAAGAATAAGGACAACAATCAGAAGGAAAACTTGATCAGTGAAGTCTAAGTTGGCTAAAGCCTATTCACTGGGGTAAGTTTTTCTCTTTAAAATATTTAATTCCGTTTTTAAAATGGAAGAAACATTGTTCTATTGAAAACATTCTTGCTTTTGCAAGACTTACTACTCTTCAGCTCCCTCCCTATAATTACTTTCACATTATTTCCACATACCAACTCAGCATCCTGATTGAAAAAAAATGGAATAACTGTTTACCCCAAATCCATTAATTTGTCAACTTTCACAGTAAGTCTGAGGAAAAACAATATACACAGTAGTAAGGGCTACAATTTTGCTACATTTGCCATTATCAATTTTTCCATCAATTGAAAGTCAATAAACTTCAATCAAGTCTCAGGAGCCTATTGAGTTGCCCTTCAGATGCCAGTGGAGGCTCTTTTTGTTCCTAGGAGCACTGAAGCCCAGCAAGGTCATATGGGCTTTTCCTCACAGTCAGCAAAGCTCAAATGGCTTCTCTGATTATAGAAAATTGTGTAGTAACCAATGCAAATTATTGGGAAGTGTTTCCCAGTTTCCAACACTGACTTGGGTAATAAGATTCAATCAAATTCAATGCCCAGTCAGTGGGCATTTCTGCCCTTCTCAAAAACAATTTCTAATACAATTTGGAGTAATGTTTATGACATAATAGTAAAAAAAAGCCCATGAAACTAGTCAGCACTATCAGAAATGAGTGGTTTATTAAACTGTTGACTGCTCTCTAACACTTGCTTCAGAATGATTAACTAACAAATCAATTATCTGGAGAAAAGCTGGCTTGGCAGAGATCAATCCTAAAACTCTTCCATTTCTGGTTATTTCTGCTTATGCATGAACTTCCAGAATTATCAAGATGTAGTTCATGCATTTATGTTTTAATTAGTATGGGGAGGGGGGATTGTGTGTATTAGACAGATTCCCCTGGTCAAAGTTGGAAATGCATTCATTGCAGGAGATGTGGATTTTAGTGCACGCTCAGGCTCAGAACACATTTTGGATGTCTTTCTGTACAGGCCCATGACTCAAAAAAGGGGGGGGGGAGGGATGGATATGTGAACAGGGCTGCACTGGCACATTGAAAAAATAACATTTGCCATTCAAATTTTTCCAGAGGCACTTATTCTTATGATTCTCAGGCCCATTATGTGGGATCCCAAGACTTGTGGTTGCAAATTCAAAAGATCAGTTTTAAGTTTGAAAAAATATATAATCTGGGCTGAATCTGAGGGGTCCCCCTGCCTGATGAAAATGTGCAGTCTCAGGAACTGAGGATTGGAGATAGGATTGTAGGAGGAGCCAGAAGAGGAAGTGGAGAGCAGGACAGTCAAGGAATAGAGCTAGGTCTGATGTCCCAAATTTCCCTTTTCCATTCTTTCATCCTGACCCTCACTTTTTGCTTTCTTGTTCTTAGATTTTTTTTTACAGTCTTCTTTAACTTGACATAAGTAACTTTGACTTCCAACTCCCGTTTCTCTTATTCAACTCAATGTGCTAACTTTTATACATGAAGATGGCACTACTGATTCATCATTAATAAGTTCCATTTTGTGTTGTTGCTGCATTCTCATGAGATGTAAGCTCATGAGGATAGGAGTTGTTTTACTTTTATTTTTATATCCCCAGCACCTAGACTAATATATATATAATATAGTAGAAACTTAATAAATGCTTTTTGATTAATTGATATTTCTTCCCCATCTCCCTCCAGTGGTAATAAATCTGCACAGCTGCATCACACAATGGATAGAACACAGGAATTAGAATCAGGAAGACTCATCTTCTTCAAATCTAGCCTTATATACTTTAATTTGTGGCCCTGGGAAAGTCATTTAACTCTGTTTCCCCAACTGTAAAATGAACCAGAGAAGGAAATGATTAACCATTCTTGTACTTTTGCCAAAAAAAAGGATCACAAAATGTTAAATATGACTGAAATGACTGAATAATCACAACAACAAACTGCCCACACTCTCTTACCATGTTCTGCTTGTAATCAATGTAAAAAACTTTTTCAAGATTAACTGGCCAGGGGCTGAGAATGTAATTTGTAACAGAGAAGACTCTTCTCCCCACTCTGCTTATAATACTAATATTGGCATTTATGTAGTGCTTTAATGTCTGCATATTACTTCACAAATATGTGATTTGATCCTCAAAACAACCCTAGGAGGTAGATGCCTTTATTATCTCCATTTTACAGATGAGGAAGCTGAGGCACAGAAAAGTAAAGTGATTTGCCTGCTAGTCTCATTAGTGTGTCTAGGTCAGATTTGAACTCATTCTCCTGACTCTAAACCCAAAATTCTATCCATTGTTCTACCTAACTGCATCATTGTAACCAACTATCTTATTATGAGCTCAAGGGACCAGTAATTATTCATCTTTTTTTAGTCAAACTTTTAGGAGATGGAAACTTGCAGGGTTTGAGTATTTAGAGATACTATGGGAATTAGATTACTTTAAAATAGATTAAGTAAAAAGAACTGAAAACACAAAATGCTACCTTTACAGAGGCAGAATAACAATAACAATGAAATCCTCGATTCAGAAAAAAAAATTAGAGACAAATGGAAGAAATTATTGCCTCAGGAGAACGGAAATCAGAGTTGGACACCCAAAAGTGTGGGAAGGCATGGATCCAGAAATGAGACTTCATGACAAATTGGAGTGGAGAGAAATTATCATGGGGAGGTCAGTGAGTAAAAATGAACTTCACAAGTAGGAAAATCCCTACTATGTCACAATTTTCTTCTGCCTTTTCTATTTTCTGGAGGAATCAATATTTCTAAGAAGAAGTCACAATAGAAAGAAAAATGAGGGAGGGAAAAATACAAGATAAGAGCATAGAAAATATTTAGAAAAGAGAAATCAAAATAGATACCTTAGGAGTTTTCATTGGAAATTAGAAGCTTAATTCCATAAGGAATTTGGACACTAAAGAAGGAATAAATAAATATAAGAATCACAAGTCAAAAAATTAAGGTCTAAAATAAAAATAAACAGTGAATTACTAATGAGGCTGAGGGAGAAAAAAAATTCTCAAAATGAAAACCAAACCAAACCAAACAAAAACTTTAACAAACAAAACAAACTAAAGATGGGGAATGGAGGGAGAATTTAACAGAGAAAGAAAAAGGGGGAAATAAATAAAAAAAGGGAAAAAAAGAAAAGGTAATTATTAAGGTAAGCAAAAAATTAAATCTAGGAGAAAAATTGACAGGAGAAGAAACTTTAGGATGAAGGAAAGAGATACTATATAAATTAGGTCACCTTAAAGTAGATTAAGTAAAAAGAACTGAAAATACAACATACTGTCTTTACAGTGGTAGAATAACAATAACAATGAAATCCTCAATTCAGAAAAAAATAATTAGAGACAGATGGAAGAAAAGATAAACCTAATTATCATAATTTGAATGTGAATGATTTAAGCAATCTAGTTTTTAAAAAAAGTGACCCATCAGACATGCCAAAACCCTAAAATCTACTGTTTACTAAACGTACATCTTTAGGAAATATGGACAGCTAGCATACAGTAGATAGAGCACTGAACTTGGAATCAGGAGTACTCATACTTCAAATGTGACCTTAGAAATTTAATAGCTGTTTGATCCTGGGCAAGTTACTTAACTCTTTATTCTTCAATTTCCTTATTTGTAATATGAATTAAAAAAGGAAAATTTCAAATAGGGTCCAACAAAGAGTTGGACATGATTGAAAACAGCTAAACAACATCTAAAAAACAAAGACATACACAGAATAACAATGAGAACCTCGAACAGAATTTATTATGTATCAACTGAAGGAAAAAGAACAGAAATTGCAATCAACTTAAACAAAGCAAAGCCAAAAAGTCACAATCTAAAAAGAAATAAGCTTGGAAATTATATTATGGTAAATGGAATTATCAACAATAAATCAGGGGGCAGCTAGGTGGTGCAATGGATAGAGCACCAGCCCTGAAGTCAGGATGACCTGAGTTCAAATTTGGCCTCAGACACTTAACACATCCTAGCTGTGTGACCCTGGGCAAGTCACTTAATCCCAATTGCCTCAGAAAAAAAAAAAAAAACAATAAATCAATATGAAATGTTAAATTTAGGTGCTCCAAAAGGAAAAAAAAATGCGGAAATCCAGAACTAAAAGATTTAGGAGTTCTTCTAAAATATCCATATCTTTTCACCCACAAATCCCACTGCTAGGAAATACATACATATATTATTTTTATATTTATATTTACATGTACGTATATACATATATACATATGATTTACATTCATACATGTGTATAAATATAAATTATATTTATGTATATGTATATTCCAAGACAGAACAATAATGGAAAGAAAGATCTAATATTTTAACAGCATTTTTTGTGGTAGAAAAGCATTTATCTTTGCGAGGCATGTGTCACTAGTTGACACATTTTACAAATCAGGAAATTGAAGCTGAGAGAGGTTAAGTTCTGGGTAATGGAGTTGTTAAGTGTCTAAGGTAGGTTTTAAACTAGTTCTTTCTGACTGTGATTTCCAATACAGCACTCTATCTTTGTTGCCTCTGGAAAAGCCTGAAAAATAACAAAGGAGAATGCATTTCTGAACTTACTCTATTTTCTTTGACCCAGCAACACCCCTGCTAAGTATGTTCCACAAAAAGAGCAAAGATAGAAGGAAAGGTCCTATGTGTATACGAATATGCCAAGTAGCGGTTTTTGCAGCAAAAAAAAAAAAAAAAATGAAGTGAATGCTCTTGGAATGGAGAATAGTTGAACAAATTATAACATAGAAACATGAATATTCTATAACATACAAATGCATCAATGAAATAAACAATTGCCTTAAATGAATATTTTTGTTCCATAAGAAACAATGAATATGAGCAAATTTAGAGAAACATATATGAATTGATACAGAGGGAAGTGAGCATGAGCACTTAAGGACCCACAATTTCAGATTAATTTATTGATAAATCTTGATTCTGAGATGATAAAACATATCTCTTTCCTACTAGTGGAAAAGTGGTAGACTAACATGGTTAATGCATTGGTTTGTCAATCATTTCTTTGTTACAAGAGACCAATGGGGGTGGGGCAGAAATTAATGAAAAGTGGAAATGTTAAATTTTAAATCATCAAGAAAACATTTCACATAAGTACTCCAACATTTCTCTCACTCCCTATCTAGAGCCAAGGACCCTTACAAGCCGAGTGATACTTTATAATTCTTTGTATATATATATATATATATATATATATATATGTATATATATGTATATATATACACACATATATATCCATATATATATTTATATATATTTTTATATACATATACATATATATATATTCCCAGTTCTTAGCACATTTCCCTATAAAAAGCAAGTGTTCAAAATTTGTTGTTGATGATGATGATAAAGATGATGAAACTGGGGAAGCTTTCCTTCTTGTATAAAGTGGTACCTCAACTTCTCCAATCCTCCCCCAGGAACTGGAGCTTCCTCTCTTTGCTTGCTATTTATTCCATACATATATTTATGTTTCCATGTTAGAAGACCTTATAGAATGTAAGCTCTTTGAGGGAAGAGACTGTTTTGTTTTTGTCTATATCCTCAGTGCCCAGCACACAGTAGACTTCCTAACATAACATGTCATATCATTTGTAAATAGATGTCTATTTATTAAATGCTTATTAATTAGCCAAATGATCTCACCTATTTAAAATAGGACTAAAAGGAAAAGAATCTCAATAGTCATAGGAGTCAATATGTTTCTTCTTTCAGAGATCCCCTTTGTCTATAAATCTTTCATCAGTTCACCGGTCCAATCACCTATAAAACAAGGCTAATGATATTCTCTGTCCCCTTCCTTGCTGATGTCCTGAGGATAAATTGGGCAATGTATGTAAAGTTCTTTTCAGGTGTTTAAAAGGATGAAGGTAGGTGCATGGAAGCTATTATTAATAAAGATGGATGCTGCTCAGCTAGAGACTCATCTGGTGTTGAGCATCGCTTGATGGCTAGCACTGAAGCATGGCTGGTGGCAATACTCAGGGTACTAGAGAAGGTGATACATAAATCAGATATTATGGTGATGGCTTTATCAGCATTATTATTATTGAGTATCTTTCTTCCTGGGGCTAAAAGAGCTTCACAATAGCCCATCCATCCTTTCAGCTACTCTGTGATGTAAAAGAAATTGGGAAATCTGGCTCATCCAAATAATAATGAGTCTTTTATCCATGTTGCATAAAGAAATGTGATCACATTAGCAGCCCAATACATGTCCTCACTGCTCCCTAAAACACACACACACACACACACACACACACACACACAGCGCTACACTGCAAGTTTAGCATTTGCATATTGGTGAGAGTGCATTTTATGAAGAGCTAAATGTTAATTAGGAAAACCATTGAGAAAATAAAGATTTCCTGCAAATTAATGGCAGCTGAAATGTAGGAGAAAATTAAATCTACTCCCTTGAGTAGAAAAAAGGGAAAAGATTGTGACTATTTGCTACATCCTTATTTTTGAGTGGTTTTTTAATTCTGGTTTTTTCCTTTTGTCATCCTATTTTATTTATCTCTTCCTAACCCAGTTCTAAGGTTATACACCAGCGTTGATAACACCTTGGAACACCTTAATCCATCATTAATTTTTAAAATTAATCTACATCTACTCCATGACAGCATTTCTAAATATAAAGCTGCCAGATGTTCACAGGGTTGGGTTGGAAAGTGTGGGAAGGCTTGCTTAGTTATTCCTTCCTAATATATAAAGGGATAGTCCTCCTTCAGATACTCACTAGCTGTATAATCCTGATAATCATAAATTCATTTGACCACTTTGAATCTCATTCTCTTCATCTCTAAAATGGAGATAATAGATCCTATCTCACATTGATGTTTTAAGGGTCAAATGAAATTGTATATACATATATAATTATGATTATTAGACATTAATCTCATTTCTTTCATCTTTTAAATACAGTTCAGATAGAAAAAAAGTCCTGGGACAAGTCACTATATTAATATTATTCCCATTGGAGAATAATAGGCCATTGGGCTATTACATGGATGTATTAAAATAGTGCTTTGTGTAACTGAATACAATTATGAAGTTATAAGCTCACTTATTTGTAGGCTCATTGAAATTATTCTCAAGGTTTATTCCAGTAGCAGACAAAATAATAAGGATTGCATGTAGCTTATCCTTTTCCCACACAATTTTTATTTCTGTTAGACCATTATATTTTGAAAGCTTTTTTTGCTACAGAGCTTGAAGATTATGAATATTAGCTATGGCAACCTGTATTGCAAACATTGATTAGGTGTTTTTTTTATCTTTTTGGATTGAAGCTGATGATGAAAAATTGATAATATCTTTTCAAACCATTTGAATCATAGGGAAGATCATCAATGACCAAGCAACAGCCATCAAACCATATTAGAAGAATCAGTGATACTATACAGTGTTCCAAAATTTTAACACAAGTTTGCATTTAAATAGTTTTAAACTATTAATGCTTAAAATTCCACTGACACCCTGTGCTCACTGTATTAAAGCTTCTTCCCCTTTTCTAAAACATGTAAGTGAAACAATTTACCTATTAATTTCATGTAGCCTAGAAAATTACCCTTCTATAAAAAGCTTTGTAAGGTAGTGGTCTACGACCTACAAAAAATAAACTACATGAGGATAGTAATTATTTTATTTCTATTTTTATTTCTCTAGCAACCACCATAGTACCCAGCACATAATGTAGCTGATCAAATGATTTATTGATTGATGGTGTTCTTCTCAGTTCTAAAAGGGGAGGGAAATTTTCCAAGTATAACATTTTAAAATGGCCCATTTGTACCAACATTTAAGTAGATAAAGAAAAGGGCTGGACATAATTTCCTAGATTTTCTCCTTCCTTATGATCTTAGTTTTGTTTTGTTTTTTTGCTTGTTTATGATAAATTTAAATGAGGAAGTAGTTGGTAAAATTTGGTTAATGATTCTGATTCGTTCTGACATCATTAGCAACTAGTGCTATAAACTCATCTGACAAGACCATTGGAAGAAATGGAAGGAAGAAGGGAAGGATAGTAAGAAACAAAAAGAAAGTTCAAGTTCTACAGGAAACCCCAACCCCAAAGGATAACAATTACCCAAAATAGAGCTAAACTGATGTGAATCATTAACCACAGCTGCTCTCAGAACTCAAGATCAGGTTGGAAACCTCCTTTTCTTTGGTGACTCATCACCCTCAACAATGGCTAAGGTTTTTCTCTTTTCCCAACAGGCTATTCTTCATTGAACTTGGGATTCATTAACCAGATTTTTCCCAGGTAAATCTCAAAGTCTAATGCAGAAGACGAAGGCAGTTTTTGGCTTTTGTTCAAGTCCTGAGGAATTCCTAAATTTGATTATTGGAATTACCTTTCTGCCAGCTTGGGCATTTAATCAACAAGAAATCCAGGAGTTTCCTTAGGCTTCCCCCAGTTTTGGTGGCCAATTCCCATGATGAAAATAACTGACTTTTAGAAAACCCTTGAGTCTTAGCAATATATATTGGGAATGGTACGACCAGAAGAGGACTTAGAAATAAAATAGAAATAGTTTCCCAGAATCAGGGATTGTTAGGTAGGCATCTCAGAAATTTCCCCTTCACCTCTAGTCAAAGAGGGCCTTCCCCAAGGTATAGAGAAGGAATAGGAGACATAGGCAATATTGTTGTGAGTAGCAGAATCCTGCATAATTTGTTTTTTTTTCCTTCTTAGTCAATCAGTCAGATAACATTTATTACACACCTACTATGTGCCAGACACTGTGCTAAGCAGGGGGGGGGGGGGGAGAGAGGAAGGGAACACTTTTTCAGAGAAGAAATCCTGGACTATTTCCCATTATTAAAATTGTTCAGTCATTTTTCAGTCACATCCAGAATTTTGTGATCTCATTTCTTGGCAGAGATATTAGAGTGGTTTGCCATTTCCTTCTCCAACTCATTATATAGATGAGGAAACTGAGGCAAATAGGATTAAAGTACATGCCCAGGGTCACATAGCTAATAAGTGTCTGAGGTCAGATTTGAACTCAGAAAGATGAGTCTTCATGATTCCAGGCACAGTGTTCTTATTCACTGCCTCATCTAGCCACTAATTGTTAATTATTTCCCTTTGCATTTCACCCAAAATTTCTTTCTTTCCTGGACTTAGTAAAATGTGTAAAATGTTTGGCACATATTAAATGCTTAATACATTCGCATTGACTTAACCTTCTTCTCTTGGTGCAATGGCTTCCCAATTGAAGGAAAATATATAATCAGGTAAAGCAGCTTTTTGTTGATTCCTAGACTCTAAAACATTTCTTCCTAATCTTAAAACTTAGCTCAGAACTATAAGCAGGGTGAAAATGCTCATTTAGACTGTGAAAATAATTTTTATACATGTATGTATATG
Organism: Myrmecobius fasciatus; assembly: GCA_023553655.1. Lineage (NCBI taxonomy): Eukaryota > Metazoa > Chordata > Mammalia > Dasyuromorphia > Myrmecobiidae > Myrmecobius > Myrmecobius fasciatus. The sequence continues at coordinate 3,753 of JAJPUD010007180.1, read as the reverse complement.
TATATATGTGTATGTATATATTTTAGATATTACTATATATATAAAAGATCTAATATATATGAAGATCTAAATATATATTTAAATATACATACTAACATGTACATGCACACACACATGCACACACATATATATTTCCAAATTCTAGTTCTACTTCTGGAAACTTTATTGCTTTTTTCCTAAATTTCCTCTAACTGGAAAAGAGCTTTGGAAATGATAAGGTAAAGCCAATCTTTTTTTTCTTTGTTTTTCAAATTTTACTTGCATATTAAAAATTAAAATGGCATCTTTCTCCATTGATGCCTCAGTTTTTCCTGATGTTCATGATGTGTAAGTCCCTCAGTTTCTTTCCTGTGTTCTTAGTCAGGATTTATTGGAATCAAAAGACAGTTCCAGAACTATTTTAATGGAGAATTGCATTTGGATTTGTCACAGATTCCTAGGTTAATCTCTGGACTTAGGGCATGGCAGCAAGGGACTTTGGAAGCTTAATTCTATGTAGACATTAGTTCAGTCACATGTGTTTTACAAAGCTCATCATACAATTTTGTGGATCCAGGTTTGAAACCCAAGAATCTGAGTACAAATTCTGTCCTGAAATGCCTATTTGGTCAGAATGGCAGCCTCCCAATTGGACTCCTGATCTTGACACAGTGAAATTACACACACACACACACACACACACACGCACACGCACACACACACACACACACACACACACACACACACTCTAAAGAGAAAAGACTCTTTGTTAGAACACTTCTTGTTTTTCCATCTCTTTAGAGAAGAATTTGAATCTCAGTCCTTTCATCCAAGCCTTACTTCCAATTGTCTCAATTTTATTACCTGCAACAGGGAAGGGAGAATCTCAAATCCTCTAATCTCAAAGTGGTTCTCTATAAAATAACACACATGACCAGAAACTACTTTCCAAAGCCAACTTGAAATCAAAATGCTTAACAGTAAACAACTGGGCTTGTCTGGCCTTTTTGCCCTGAGGTACATAGAAACTGAGAGTAAGCCCAAAGTTATATAAGAGTACCAGAATGGGCCTGGGACTCAGGACTTCCCAACTTTGAGATTATTCTTCTCTTTAAGATTTCAGTCTTCCTCTCAAAATGGGGCAGTGAACACAGTGGGGCTTGCTTTGGGGTTTGAGAACATATGGCTGAGTGTTTCAGGAGAATTTTCTATAATTATTACTATTGGAAGGGAGAAAGGCTTATCACCTGAGAGTTCCATTATTCTGATATACTGTAGCCTAAAAGAACTCAAAAGGCTAAATGTAATCAGAGACCCATGGTCAAATCCCATTTCTGTCATTTATTCCCTGTACGATTGTGAGCAAGTCAGCAGTAGGTCTGAAGTTAGAAAGACCTGATTTTAAATCTACCTTCTACTATGAGGATTGCATATGGATCACAACATAGTATTTTCAACTTTTTTGTTGTTTGTTTGTTTTTTTCCTTTTTGATCTGATTTTTCTTATGCAACATGATAAATGTAGAAATATGTATAGAAGAATTGCACATGTTTAACCTATATTGGATTACTTGCTGTCTAGGGGAGAAAGTGAGGGGAAGTGAGAGAAAATTTTGGAACACAATGTTTTGTAAGGACGAATGTTGAAAACTATCTTTGCATATATTTTGAAAATTTAAAAATTATTTAAAAAATAATCTAGCCTCAGACACATACTGTGTGATCCTGGGCAATTTACTTATTCTCAGCTTGCCTTGATTTTCCCATCTATAAAATGGGGATAATAAAAGCACCTACCTCCTAGGATTATTGTGAGGAACAAATGGGATAATAATTGTAAAGTGTTTAATAATTCCTGGCACACTATTTTTGCTGTTTAGTCACTTCAGTTTCTTTATAATCCTGTTTGGAGTTGTTGGTTTTTTATAGAGGGTTTTTTTGGCAAATATTGGCATAATTTGCCATTTCCTTCTTCAGCTCATTTTTACAGATGAGGAAATTGAGGCAAACAGTGTAAAGTGACTAATCCAGGTCACATACTTAGTGTCTAAGGCCATATTTAAATTGTTTTTTCTGACTCTATTCCCAGTGTTCTGTCCACTAAACACTTATGTTAGCTATTATTATTATGAAGTCACTTCACCTCTCTCAAGCCTCAGTTTCCTCATTTGCTGGACCTGATTGCCTCTAAGAATGCTTTCAGCTCTAAATCTATGATCTTGATAGGGTCCTTACTTTTCAGCATTCTGAAGAGCTTGGGTCTTCCTCAGCAAATTCACAAATGGATTCTTAGTAGAATAGAGGTTTGTTGGAAAGCAAGATTATTTATGTTCCCATGTATCTACTCCATTTTATATTTGTCTCTGTTGCTGTTCAGTTATGTCTGACTCTGCATGATCCCATGGATCACACTGCCGAGAGGTTTTTCTTGGCAAAGATACTAGAATGGTTTGCCATTTTCTTCTCCAATGATTAAGACAAACAGACGTTAAGTGACTTACCCATTGTCCCACAGCTGGTAAATTCAAATTTGAACTCAGGTCTTCCTGACTCCAGATCTAGCACTCTTATCTACTGAGCCTCCACACTGCCTTTATCTGGCTCTATTTCAAAACCTTGGGTCTTTGGCAGCTAACTAAATTCCACAGACCTATCTACCTACTTTTCTTTCTCTTATTGTTGTAACTCATCTGAATTTTCCTACCCCTCCTGGCTCAAAAATGGGGATTGGTGCTTCTATCATAATAGCTTCCTTCAGCTCTGATATAGTTGGAATCCTGCCTTTCCTTTAAGGTTCAGTTCTTAATCTACCTCTTCTAGAAAACCTTTCCTCCCTTAAACTCTTATCACACTATTTGCATGCTTCTTTTGATGCTATATTATATCTCCTCACATATCAGTTATTATCTTTTCATATATATTCATCAGGAGACAATGTATTACAGTGTATAGAATATTGCTTCTGGAATCAAAAAATGTGTTCAAAGGCTTTTTCTGCCACTATATAACTTTGAGCAATTCACACTCTTCCCTGAGCCTCAGTTTCCCCATCTATAAAATGAGGAGGTTAAGCAGATTGCCTCTGAGATCCCGTTCAGCTTCAAATCAATGATCCTGTGATCATCTTATATGTTCCTGTTTTTTGCACTGTCTGCTTCATAGGGTCATCTTGATAAAAGCAGTTTTCTAAATCCTTTAGAAATGGAAATTGTTATTATCATCATAAGAGTCCCTATATTGCCATGGTAAGAAAACCATCTTTCAAGTCATAGAGTCTCAAATTATGCCTCTGACACATATAGATTGTGTGATAGTTGGCATATTACACTCAGTGACCCAGGCAATTTTTAAGGCTGTTTTTATACATAGATAGGCAGGTAAAAAGCTAAATGGTTTAGTGGGTAGAGAACTGGACATATAAAAACTCATCTTCATGAGATTACTAGCTCTGACCCTGAACAAGTCACCTAATCCTGTTTGCCTCAATTTCCTCATCTATAAAAATGAGCTGAAGAAGGAATGATAAACCACTCCTGTATCTTTTCTAAGAAAACTCCAAATGACGTTATGAAGAGTCAAACATGACTGGAATGACTGAATAGCCACAATTAAAGTCATACATAGGGCTAACCTGCTGTATTTTATTCATGCTTTACCTGTGCTCAACACATACTCATAACTAGAACAGGTGGTGATTTGCAATTGTACAAGAAGTTTTGTTATCAGGCATTCCTTATATCAATGAAATCAGAAAAATGGTTTTTAAAAAAAAAA
>JAJPUD010007179.1:51778-112972 GCA_023553655.1 Myrmecobius fasciatus | reverse complement strand
CCTTCCTTCCTTCCTTCCTTCCTTCCTTCCTCCTTCCTTCCTTCCTTCCTTCCTTCCTTCCTTCCTTCCTTCCTTCCTTCCTTCCTTCCTTCCTTCCTTCCTTCCTTCCTTCCTTCCTTTCTTTCTTTCTTTCTTTCTTTCTTTCTTTCTTTCTTTCTTTCTTTTTTTGGCTGAGGCAATCGGGGTTAAGTGACTTGCCCAGGATCACACAGCTAGGAAGTATTAAGTATCTGAGATCACATTTGAACTCAGGTCCTCCTGACTTCAGGGTTTGGAGCTCTATCCACTACACCACCTAGCTGCCCCTGGGTAAGTCAGTTTAAAGGTATTTCAATTTAGGAAAAAACTGCATCTTCTTAAAACTGGGTACAAATAGAACTTAAATTCAAATTTTAATAGCTTATTCATTCTTTTAATAACGTAAATAAATATTTGGGTTGAAAGAGAACTTAGCGATGTCCAAGAATCACTCAACCCCTATTAAATGAATATTTGAGTTGAAAGAGAACTTAAAGACATGCGAGAATCACTCAACTCTTAATTAATGTAGCTATCTTATAAAATCTGTGTTTTCATGCATTAACTTTACTCAGTGCAGCATACATCTGTATATATTATCAGAGAGAGGGTAGGTTTGTGGACCTATTGTCACAAAATGGGCATCATCTTTAGGGAGCCTTGGGAGGCTGAGAAATCCATCTGCCTGTGTATTATTTTGATGCCTAATTTCTGGGGGTCTTGGGTAATTTTATAAAAACAAAAAACAAACAAACAAACAAACAAAATAACTGAGAACCTAACATCTTGAGAAGAGGTTAGAAAAGCTAGCAAAGGTCAATGTTGAAAAGTCACTCATATGTTTTGCAAATAAAAAGCTTTATTAAAAAAAAAAAGCTGAATATCCATATGTATGCTAAACACCCACAGCGAGAGAGACTCTTAACACCCACACAAAATAAGGTGAAGAGCCAGAAATGGAGGTGAGAGGAGATAACAATTAAAAAAAGGATAGATTTCTCTCTGCATTCACAGTGATTCCATCAGGTTTAGCCTGCTGGAGGGTTCCCAAGGCATCACTTGCCCTAGCTAGCTCAGTTGTCATTACTTCTCCCCTTTATATGCTAATGAGGGGCATGGCTGCAGGCGCTGGCAGAGGTTGAGGGTAAGGGCAGGGACCAGAGTCCTTGGGGAGCTTTGTCTGCACCACCATTTCTTTGCCTCACCCTGGTAAAAGCTTCTCTCCGGAAGATCAGGAACTGGGCCATACCCCCCTTGTGTGTCAGCGGTCTTTGTTTTGGTATGGCCTAGTTCCTGATGTTGAGGGTAAGGGCAGGGACCAGAGTCCTTGGGGAGCTTTGTCTGCACCACCATTTCTTTGCCTCACCCTGGTAAAAGCTTCTCTCCGGAAGATCAGGAACTGGGCCATACCCCCCTTGTGTGTCAGCGTTCTTTGTTTTGGTATGGCCTGAACTCGCCATATGTGACCCTTAGGTTGCCAGCATCTCCATCCCCATCCCATCCTTCCCAGACAAGGCTCCGGAGCATGGAGACACATGGCCTGTTGTACTCACGGCTAAAATACTTGGACTTCGCTGGAGTTTGTTGTAAGGGCTATACTTCGGTTTCATGGGTTTCCCTGCCACTCTGTCCTTGTGCCTTCTGCTAGAAATGTGCTGCAAGGAAATTCAAATAGATGCATGAGCTTTTCTCTTTGCTTCCTCCTTGGGGATGGATGAGCACTCACATTCAGTTTTCTGGGGTGGCTTGAGTGAAGTCACCCCCCAAAAAATTACGGAAATTAAGAATTATCTCTCCATGACAATTATCATTCAGGAGCCTGCTGTACAGCGAAAAGGCAGAGGTAAGTAGAGGCCAAATACAATGCAGGCTGAGGTTCCCAACAGCGAGCTTGAATGGATCTGAGAGGACTTGATTCAGTCCAAACCCCTCGTTTAACAGATGGGAAAAATGTGACCCAGAGAAAGGAGTGACTTAGCTGACAGAATCATTCACGGTACTTTACCTGCTTAAGCTGAATTTCTGAATTCACGTGAACATCGCAGATTTCACAATGAAATGTTTTGTTCTGCAATCCTGAACCCTTGTTGCCATTCTGAATCTTTAACCTGGATCCAGGTCTTGGGTAGGACTTAATTGGACCAGCCCCATTGCGAGCTTCCACCATTGTCTTGTGTTTGGATCCTAAAGAGCCACGAAATGTACATGTGTTACCATTCTTAATCAGCACAGTGAAATTGACCTTAAAGCACAGTGAAATTGACCTTAAATTTATTCAGGTTAGAAAATTCCCTGGCTGAAATGACATTAACTAGAGCAGCTTGATCAATGGGTTTTCTCTGCTTTGTTGTCACATTTTTCCTAAAAGGGCTGACTCCTTTACACCAGAAAGCCGAAATATATGAAACGGCTAAGCAATGACAGACAAACAGAAGCTTTAGCGGTAAAAATGTTTGCAGTTGTCATAAGCATAATTTAAATTCAAGAGACAGATGCTAACCTGTGTTATGGGCCTCTAGCTGTGACAGAGAGTTCACAGCCACTTTGCATAGAGAACAGTAAAGTAATTTTTTGGCTTTTTCCTCTTCTGATTCAGAAACGGCACTGGGAGCTCCATTTGTGCTCTTGGAGGGCGAGGTCACTGCTCCTGGGGCCAGTGGGGTAGTTACTCCAGGTTTGGAAAGAAATAAACCTCCATCAGCGCTTGAAGGTTGAACAGAACTATTGGCTTTCAACTTCCCTTTATCTTCTATTAAAAGAAATGCAGATTTGTGTCATTACAGTCACAGAAGAAAATGCAAATCTATTTAAATCACATCCAAGGAATTTAAAAAAAAATATGTTTGTACTTTATTAAATTTTGGTTCATGTAACTTTAGTGGGACTGAAAACAAACTATCTTATATTTTAAAATAAGAGCTACAAGCCATCAAGTTCTAACTTAATACAGATTAAGATCCAAGATTTTTTTTTTTTTTTTTTGGTGGGGATGGATGGTAGGGATAGTTAATGTCTTTCTTCTTCCACTTGCATCAGGTTGTGGAAACAATGTTTTGTTTGATACCATAGAACTACAAGCTCTACTCCAAAGTGTTCCTAACTAAAAATGAAAATCATTATCAACTCAACCAAATTCTCTTCACAGGGCTTCAGTATCCATTATATGAGATGACAGTAACATGGAACCAGTCATTAGGTAATGTTAGCTTCATTTGACTACTTAAGTTTTAATTAACCACATGAATATAAAGCTAAAACCTCAATTTTGACATCATGTTAAAATTCTGGGTTTTGTGGGATTGGGAAGAAGGGGGAGGCACCATTAACTTTGGCTGTGATTAGTAAAATTTTCATTGCTATCTGTCTGACAACAGAATTTATCCAAAAATGCAAAAGGCAGGGACATCATTTAAATTTAAATTTAAGTATCAAATAATGACATGGACCAGAAGTAAAATGATGAGGATTAGCCAAACCATTCACAAACATCTTGGCATTTTGATTGTGCAACTCTTAAAAGCTCATAATCCCAACCTACATGTGATAGCTGCATGAGAGGTCAGAATGACTTTTACAGAATCTGTCTCCAACCAGGCTCAATTGTGACTGAAGGTGGGCTCTATTCATTGGTTCCTTCAGTACACAAAGTGGAGCCTCTGCCACCCAGCAGCAAAATCCAGTCATGTGCCCACATCCAACCGAGCTGGCGCTTCTGGAAAATATTGATGAAAATGCTGATAACAGTTTATTAAGCAAAAGAGGGGGCATTAAAGTTCAAATTGTATATTTTAGCAGCAATAGCTAAATCTGATCTGAGAATTATTGGCCTGGTAGATAAAGAGTGACAGAGTAACTAGGGTAATGAAGGTGACCTTCAGCAGGGTGTATATTTGTGAAGGCAAATCTAGAGTTGAGACAGTGGGAGAGAAGATTTCAACTAAAATCTAAAGGAACACTGGATGTATAGAAACCTGAGGGTTTTTTCCTAAAGCTGTCTCCCAGAATCTGATTATCAACCAGTGAGAGGGAACAAGCAATTCCCTTCAAGCAGGTGCTTCATTCTTTCAGGATGAAATGCAGTATCCAGGAAAAGGTCACAGAACTCAGGTGTAAAAAGATAGTATAGTTTTTATAAATAATAGTGTCTGGATCTGTTAGTCCATCCTAACCTCCATAGTAAGATAAGGCAGATCTATTGAAGTACAAACTTCCTGAGGTCTGATTATCTCTTTTCTACAAGTTTTCCTTATAAGAATTTCAACCTTAAGTAATTAACAATGTAGGAAATGTAGTCAGTGATATAGTATCTTCATATTTGTAGTTTTGCATTCTTAAGACTTAATTTTGCTGTCTTATGAATCTTTTTTTCCCCAATCCTGTCCATAACCCCAACAGATGGTTAAAATTTGCTTCTGTCCCAGTCTCCTCTCAGCATTGCATGCGGACTCTGCTTGACATGGATAGTTCTCCTTTCAATAAGTAGTTAATGGGAAAAGGAAATTTGTTATAGATTTTTTTCCCCTACAACAAATACTTATTTGCATTCCTATTAAGTACAAAGTACCATGTACCAAGGGGGTCAAGGATACCTGTAATAAGTTGTGTGACTTGAACAGGTTATAATCTCACTGTTCTTTAAAGCTGTTCTTCACTGTAAACTGAAGAGATGAATTATTTCAAAAAATCATCTTTTAGTTTACAATGAAGAAACTCCTTTCTGTCTCCACAATTCTATTATTATCTATACTTCTTGTGGTTTTCTGGGACCCCCCCCACCAGCCATATATCTTCCAGTCACTAATCTTCCATTTAAAAAAAAAATTCCCCCATGTCTTCGGAACCCTCTTTCTACCATTAACAAACTCCTGTTTACTTGGATCCTCTATCCATTTCCCAAATTCACTAAAACCTAACTTTCCCTGATCACTCAACATTTTTGGAAGTCCTCTCTGATAGGCTGTTCATTTTTCTCTCTCCCTCTCTTAAGAATGAGCTTACTAATTGCAGTCTTTTAATTTGCCTTCCTGTGAAGTTCATATACCCAACTCCAAATCTTTGTCACTGTCATGTACCAAACTTTCTTACTAACTTTGGCACCTGGTTGTGTTCTCTATCCTTTCTCCAGCACCATTTTTCAAAATGTCATTATCTACAATGATGATTCTTTTATTATGACCTCCCAGTTGTGTCAACTCCTTGCCTCCTGTCATCAGAGAATCCTCTGCTTCAGAACGTACCTTAGGGAATCATATTTTATATGTCAGCATTCACTCCAAAATTCTGATTTCTGAAATCCTTCTCTTTACTCACAGCACCTTGGATAAGCTTGCCTCCAGTTAGAGATATTTAAAAGTAGAATGGATTAATTTGGGAGATAGTGAGCTCTCCCTCACTGGAGTCTTCAAGCCAAGGCTTTGATGATTACTTCCTGAGCATGCTACAAAGGAATCTTGTTCAGAATTAGGACAACTATATAGATGGATAGATGATAGTAGATGGAAGGCTGAGCCTGGACTCAGGAATTCAAATGTGACCTCAGATACTTACTAACTGGGTGATTCCGGGCAAGTCACTTAATCTCATTTATGTCAGTTTTATGTCAGAGTCATCTGTAAAATGAACTGGAGAAGGAAATGGCAAACTACTCCAGAATATTTACCAAGAAAACCCCAAAAGGGGTCATGAACAGTAGGACTGAACAAAAGAACAACTGACCACAATGAAGTTCTAAATTCAGAGCTTCTTTGAAACTATTTCCTTATGTTCCTTGAAGCAGAGGGCAGGAATTTCACCACTCCTGATCTGACCTCTTAATTCCTCATTGTCTTGCCCTGCCATTTCCTCCCTGCTAATCATTTCCCAAACTTAGGTAACTCTCATCATCTATCTCCTCTCTTCTGACTTCCTTGGATTGGAAAGTTGTTGGATCAAGTGATGAAAAGTGACGACTGCAGCCAAGATAGATCCCTGCTCTCTCACTTAGACCCTCAGTTACACAGCAGTGCATTGATCAATCTGTCTGACCTTCCATATCTTCTCTTCACTAACTCCACCTATCAGTCTCATGTTGTCAGGGGTTGATGTTACCTCCTTCTTTATAGAGAAGTCACATGTAGTCTGATTCAAACTCCATCAATCCTCATCCTCTTTAGCTTCTAACTTCTTCATCTGAGCTCTTGCTTCTGACACCTAACTTGCTTCCAGAACAGGAGTTCTTACCTTTTTGGAATCATGGAGTCTGCTGGTATTCTGGTAAACACTATAGACCCCTTGTCAGAATGTTTTATAAAATATATAGAATAACAAAGGAAATCAATTAGATTAAAATTCAGTTACTAATTTAAAAAACTTCTTGGATCTCATGTTAGGAACTCTTATTCTTGACCCTATTATATCCATCAGTCCCCATTTTTTAAGTATATTCACTTGCTAATTTTTAATTGGCTCCTTTTCCCTCAGTCAATAAACTTGCTTAGGTTTCTTCTACTCTATAAAGAACTCAAAGAAAAATACAAATACTTTTCTCTCGATTCTGCCATCTTCTTAGAATATGGAGTACTTTATTTACCCCTTCATCAACAATCTTGGAGAGAAATAATCTACATTTGTTGCCTTGACTTCCTCATGTTCTTGGAATCTCATTCTGGCATGTTATAATTAAAACTGTTTTCTCCAAAATCCCTAATGACCTACCTGTCACTAAATTTGATGAGGATTTTCCCTGTCTTTACACTTTTTGATGTTTCTACATTCTCTCTTAATGGGCTTTCTTTTCTTGGTTTCCATGATTCCATGTTCTCTTGATTTTCCTACTCTTTCTCTTTTTCTTTTTTGCAAGTTCATCTTTTTTCTACTTTTAAAACATGGATGTCCCACAAGATTGTGCCTTTTCTATCTTCCCTCTTTATACTCTATCTTAGCCATCCTATCCACTCTTAAGATTTCAATGAATAAAATTATGCATATGACTCATAAATGTCTATTTCTATTTCTGTCCTATTTCCAGAGCTCTAAGCCTGTGGCTCCAAGAGTCTACTGGATATTTCTATCTAAATGTCTTGCTGTATATCCTCAAATTCAATATCCTCAAAACTAAACTCAATATCTTCTTCCCTAAGTCACCACTTTCCTTTAATATCTCTATTTCTATTGACAACCTTCTATTGACAATCTTCTATGTCAATCAGGCCTGAAAATTCAGTATTTCTTCTGATTCTTCCATTTCCTTATGTTGTCAAATTCTGTTGACTTGACCTCCACAATATAACCTCCAAACCTCCAGTTTTTCCTTTCTGTGCCATTCTTGTACCCATCTTATTTCAGGTTCTATTTACTTCTAGGTTGTACTAATCTTCCATGTGGTCCTTCTCACTCTATTCTATCCCTTCTCCAAACCATCAATGAAACTACTTCTAGAAAAATTTTCCTCATGCAATATTAGGATCATGTCATTTTCATACTTAAAAGTCTTCAGTGTTCATTGTCTAGAAAAGAGAGGGAAGACTTTGGATGGCAGTGGGAAAGTGAAATGAAATATGGACATCTCATTATATAAGTAATTTGTTCATGTCAATCAATATCTATTAAGGGATCTACTATGTGTCTAAAATGCGCTAAGTGCTGAGGATACAAAAAAAGGCAAAAAACCATTCCTGTTCTCAAGGAGTTTAATGAAGGAGACAATAGGCAAACAAATATATGCAAAGCAAGCTATATACAAGAAGCAAATAAGAAATAATTAAGAGATAGAAGGTACTAGAATTGAGAGGGAGTGGGAAAAGCTTCCAGTAAAAGATGGAATATTAGTTGGGACTTAAAGGAAGCCATGGTGGAGGCAGGAATGGAGGAGGGAGCATCTCAGGCATGGGCAGCCAGAGAAAATACCCAGATGCCAGAGAAATGTAGTATCTTGTTCATGGAAGAGCCAAGAATCCAGTGTCATGGAACTGAAGAATATGTGTTGGGGAGTAAGGTATAAGAAGACTGGAAAAGTAGGAAGGGGCTAGGTCATTTAGACTTTTGAATGCCAAACAGAATTTGTTCCTGGAAACAATATGGTGTAGGGATTTTATGGGGGGGGAGTAGGGGAGGGAATTGGTGTGTATGTGTGATGATCAGACACATGCTTTAGGGAAATCATTTGACCAGCTTTTACAGCCAGTTCAGGTCAGCAGCCTCTCTGTAACTCACTGTGGAGTTCAATGACTTGCAAAAGATCACATGGTCAGTGTATGTCAGATACAGACCTGGAAGCCAGCTCTTTCTGGCTCTGAGACTAATTCTCTGTCTACTGTGCAGTATTTCCTCTAAATTCAGATGACTAAGGTAAAATGAGAATTGAATATGACAAGAGTAGCATCTACAAACTAGGAGGAAGATTAATCACAGCAGTAATTCATAGGAATCAATAACCAAAAAGAGAGAGCAAGAACAATAAAGTCCTACCCTTGGAAGACTATATGTAAATACACAAAGTATGGTTAGCAAAAAACATAAACCAGAGATCCTAATCCAAAGAGAAGCTTTTGTGCTTATAGTACCTTTGGTGAAATAGGGTAGGGCTCATGACTAGAAATGTGTAACTCAGTTTAAAAAGATTACAATTTTATATTAAAAATGTTAAATTAACAATAAAAAGTTTGATTTTAAAAAATCTCTATAGAAATGATAGCAAAAGAGTCAAAAATATAATAATTCAAGAAAATCTAGAATGCTAAAGGAAAAAAAGACTTTTGGAGAATAGTTGAGTGAAAATCAAAAGAGGTAAAAACAGAAGTGATTTCTACCCTCCATTGCTCAGGTTGTACTATAGACATCTGGGTAGAAGGGGGAAAAGTTTATAAAAGATGGTGCAAGCATAAGTAAAAACAAGATAATATAGTAATGTTGAAAGATAAGCATCTTTGAAAAAAGCAGAAAGCTAAAAAAAAAAAACCTATGCTTTGTCTCAATGAAAATTTGAGACTTCAAAATGCTAAATAAAGAAGCACCAAAACGGGCTGCAAATCATAACCTACTTATGATTTATAAGGAGGAGTTTATTGTTGAAATGGAAATTATAAGAGCCTTGGTGTGTGGGTGGAGAAGGTGGGGAACCACTGTTTGTTTTAGAGAAGGAGAAAGAGGGATTTGAAATGGTTCAGAGAAAATATTGATAGAATCCAGTGGCCTAAAATTTCAAAAGGTTAAGTTCTCAAGAATGAAATTCTGAAAACATAAGACAAAATGACTCTGATGAGGATGAAAAGGAGAACCAATTTAAAAGACCAGTGGGAATGGACAGGAAACTTACTGACAAACACAGACATGGCAGTCGTGATATATTGGAAAGGATGCTAGATTTGGAGTTGAGACTTAGGTTCAAATCCTGGTTTTGCTACTGGTATGACTTTGGAATCAATCAACAATTATTTATTAAGTTTTTTCTGTAAATGCTAGATGCTAAGGTCCATGAAAACAAAAAGAAAACCTCAAGATGCTTACATCCTGTTGGGGGAAATGATACAAAATAATAAAAACGATGACTTACATTTATATAGTGTTCTATATATTTGGAGCTAAGCTTAAAACTGCATTATCAGGGCTGAAAAAACTTTGGTATTTGAAAATAATAAAATATTATTGTTCTCTAAAAATGATGAACAGGCTGATTTTAGAAATGTCTGGAAAGAGTTACATGAACTGATGCTGAATGAAGCAAACAGAACCAGGAAAACATTGGTACATAGCAATAGCAAGATTGTGCACTGATTGGCTATGATAGACTTGATTCTTCTCAGTGGTTGAGTGATTCCAATAAACTTTGAATAGAATTCCAGCAATCCCAATAAACTTTGGACAGAAAATACCATCTGCATCCAGAGAGAGAACTATGGAGAATGAATGTCTCCCAATATGATTCATGTGGAAATATGTAAAAAATGAATACACCTGCACAACCAAAAAATGTTGTTTTATATGTAACTGGGGGAAAAGAAGAAATAAAACGAAAACAAATAAAAACATTTATGAAAGCTGTAAAAAAGAAACCCTTGATTTATCAGTATTATCTCAGTTGATATTGTAACACATAAACATCTTCACAATGTATAAATGTATAAATAAAAGATGACTGAAGAGAGGGAGCACCTACCAGATGGGATTAGGAAAGGCTTGACAGTGCTTAAATGGAACTGTGAAGGAAGCCAGAGATTCTAAAAGATGGAGGTAAAGAGGAAATGTATTATAGACCTGGGAGATAGGCCTAAGGATGGATGGAGCATTGTATGGATGGAAATAATAAATAGTAGAGCCCAGCCTTGATGCCTGCTCTTCAGATTGGTGAGTGTCTAACTTGGATCATTCTACATTTTAGACCAGACTAAATGACATATTTTGCTTTGGACTCATTCCTTCTGGTAGGATTCTCATGAGTTTTCCTTTACAAGAACTGTGTATTTTCATTATCTTACAAAGAGGTTGGATTGCTGAATAATAGTGGTCACTCCATCTTTGAAATTAAGTACAGAGACACACTGGCTACACTTAATGTTGTGGCTCACTTAGACACACTTTATAACATGTTCATGTCATTTTCTATGTAACTATAAATATTTATTTAACGTTTACATAATCTAGAATGAGATTTAATTCAATTAAGGACTTAAATCAAAGGCTTATATGCAAGGCTGAAATGAAAATGAATGAAAATAAAAATGGAAATAAAAATAAAAATGATAAAAACAAAATAGTTTCTGCCTTAGAGAAGCTTACACACACAGTTTTAATATTTTTTGCCCAGCTGAACATGAATTATTTTCTATTTTCATTGGCTTACTTATTATCACAGCATTATTAAGATAAATTCTAAGTTTGGAAATGTGCTAATAAATCCTACCTAATTTAGGAGAGCTACTTTTTGACAACAATTGATCAATAAAAACTAGAGACTAGAACTTTCACGTATGTCACTGTCCACTGAATAATTTGAGTGATTTTTTTCCCCAAAGGCATAATAAACCTTAATGTTTCTTCCCAGCTCTATCATGTTATTTCTAATCTCAACTAGTTACCATGTCAAAATCCATTGTCTTGCTTCTCTTCTCTCACTGACATTTGCAACAATTCTTTATTTTATTGTATTTCAAAATTTAATTAAGATATGATTTACTTCAGCTTCCTTTAATAAAGATGCTTGTCATCATGATCTTCCATTTCCCCCCAAGTATTCTCTGACCTACTTTTAATTAGCAGGCCCTTCTGCCTGCCTTAATTATTTCCTGATTGTTAGAACACCTGTATTTTATGTTTTGTCTTATAGGCTTTGTTAGGCAAATTTTGCTTAGCCACCTCAGAATTGTCCTTAATTTCACCTTCCTCCTCATTTGCAAGGTGAAATAATAAACGTATTAAAAAATAAACATATCAGAACTTAGATACCCAAATTAGTGCTGTTCCCCTTCAAAAATATTCAACTAGATGTGTTTCAGCCTTTAAAGCCACCGTTGCTTAAAACATTTTTGGAACACCACTTTCAGAGCCAGACCGAGATCATGTGTCTGGCTGAGTGTGCATACCCCTTCATATGAAAAAAGTTCTCATTACTTTAGGGTCATTCTTTACTTCTAAATCAGAGGCAGATGTCACAGTTCAACACCTCACCTGACTTGGCTGCAAATGATTCTAGCCCATCCTTAAATATCTATATCCAGTGAAAAGATTCAAAGAAATCTGTTGCATATTTCACAGATAATTTTATTTATACCATTAGTTGGATCAGACCCATCTTCATCTAGACTTTCAATTATAATATTTTCAGAGCAGCACAAACTCCCTTCTGTTACCATTGTAAAGTACTCCATCACCAAATGAGCTCTTGGGTGCTTGCAAGAGCAAATTTAGGACCATCAAACCTTTGTGGTTCCATTGCAAATACTTCTACCCACCAGATTTGCCCTTGACTTGGACTGCATTAAATGAACTGTGTCTTTTCAATTCAGGACTGACATTTTCAAAAAGAATTCCCATCAATTCTGAAAGGGACTTAGCTCTAGGGAGAAGGTACCTTTGTTCTTGGAGGTCTGTGATTATTATTTTTTGTTCTTCTAAAGCTACTACACTAAATTAGCTTAATGTCTATAATAAAAAAAAATCCACTTCTATTATGGGCTGGTTAGGTCAGCTGGTGCTAAGGATTCCAAGGTCATGGGTTCAAGCCCCACAAGGCTTACAGAGACTACACCACCTGTTTATTAGTCATAGGCTCCCTATACCCCTGGCTCTAGCAAGTAAATCGTCACAAGAAAGAATGTGGATGACTCGTACTGATGGAAAATGTCCTGAAAAGTGCTCATCTCATGGGTGATGAATGAACAGTATTTTTAAATAGCAGACTCATAATGACAATTTGCTCCCTCTCTAGGCCAGTTTGTAGTTATATTTATGCTTATTAATCAAAAGGAAGGAAGGTAGATTTACAATTATTCATGGCAGGGAATAGTGGTGATTTAACTATTTTTCTGGATCATTTGTGAACTTGTTATAAATTATTGAGATTTTTGGAAGAAAACTTTTATCTTAAGTGTTTTACAAATTGTTTTCTAATTAACGTTTTCCTCACTTTGATAGGGAGAGAATCTTATTTTTTTGAAAGTCATTCTGGTTAACATGGCCCTACCAATCTGGGAAAAATTTTAATAGAAGTCCTGTAAATGAGCTATATATGTCTATTGTTTGAATAATTTTTGTGTGTATATGCTGGGGTACATATCAAGTCTAACATAGTAAGATTATTACCTGTATTGGGGAGAGAGTACATGCCATGACAATATTACAAATATTTGAGGAACAATTTTGTTTTACTTAGATTTTCAGGAACTCTCTTGAAGAAAAGTCAAAAAGAAGGAGAATGAGCAGATGAGAAAGTGAGAGAAAAAGATCTGAAAGATAAGAACTCAAGCTTTTCCTCAAAGTAAAAAGAAGAAAAAAGTACAGGAGGAAGAGAAGGTAAAGATAAAGAAAGGTAAGATAAGTTCTGTCCATTAAGTGATCTCAACAAGTCAATAAGCATTTAATAAGTGGTTTCTATGTGCCAGGTACTATGCTAAGCACTGGGAATACAAATGTAATCAGAAAGAAAGACAGTTTAGTTCCCAATGTTTTTCTTCTTTACACTCACATGGGAGAAGACAACACCTAAAAGGAAGTTGAAATGGCTAGGGAGGTGGGAGGAATGGGGTTGGGAGTGGGTATCCTAGAATGAGAATACATTAGAGAAAATCTGGAGAGGAATGAAGACAGAGCTGGCCTGAGCCAGGATCCTTCAACTGGGGGTTCTAGATGGAATCAGAGAGAAAAGCTACAGGGAAAGAGGGGATTTCCAATGTATGAAGTCCCAGGAAGGGAGATGGAGCTTGGGGAGGAAAGAATGAGTACTACTTTGAGAACAAAACAATCAGAGGAAACTGGAATAACTATTGATATAGCTAGAAGAATGGTAACTTGAGAAGCCAAGTAAAGATTCTGGAGTTGAAGGTTCCTACAAAGTCTGCAAAGGAATTCTCTAAAAGAGCTATTAGAAAAGTGTCCTTCTTGGAAAAGGAAAATTGAGAGTTTCTTTTTGATTAAAGCTGTTTATTTTCAAAACATATTGCATAGATAATTTTCAACCAAATTCGACAAAAAACAAAACTTTGTGTTCCAAATTATTTTCCTTCCCTTCTCTTCCCCTCCCTCCCCTAGACAGCAAGTTAATCCAAGAGGCTAAACATGTGCAATTCTTCTATACATATTTCCACAATTATCATGGTGCACAAGAAAAATCAGATCAAAAAAAGGGGAAAAATGAGAAAGAAAACCAAATGCAAGCAAACAACAACCAAAAGAGTGAAAATGCTATGTTGTGGTCCACACTCAGTTGCCACAGTCCTCTCTCTGGGTGTAGAGAGGCCGTTGGAATTGGCCTGAATCACCTCAGCTGAAAAGAGTCACATCCATCAGAAATGATCATTATATAATCTTGTTTTTGCTGTGTACAATGTTCTCCTGGTTCTAGTCACTTTACTCAGCATCAGTTCTTATAGGTCTCTCCAAGGATCTCCAAAATCATCCTGCTGATCATTTCTTATAGAACAATGATATTTTATAATATACCTATATCATAATTTATTCAGCCATTCCCCAACTGATGGGCAGTCACTCAGTTTCCAGTTTCTAGCCATTACAAAAAGGGCTGCCACAAACATTTTTGCACATGTGGGTCCCTTTCCTTCCTTTAAGATTTCTTTGGGGTATAGGCCCAGTAGAAACATTGCTGGGTCAAAGGATATGCACAGTTTGATAACTTTTTGAGCATACCAAATTGCTCTCCAGATCCGTTCACAGTTCCATCGTTGTCCCAGTTTTCCCACATCCCTTCCAACATTTGTCATCTTTTCCTCTCATCTTAGCCAATCTGACAGGTGTGTAGTGGTACCTCAGAGTTGTCTTAATTTGCATTTCTCTGATCAATAGTGATTTGGAGCATTTTTCATATGACTAGAAATAGTTTTAATTTCATCATCTGAATATTGTCTGTTCATATCCTTTGACCATTTATCAATTGGAGAATGACTTGAATTCTTATAAATTTGAGTCAATTCTCTATATATTTTAGAAATGAGGCCTTTATCAGAACCCTTAAATGTAAAAATGATTTCCCAATTTATTGCTTCCCTTCTGATATTGTGTGCATTGGTTTGGTTTGTACAAAAACTTTTTAACTTAATGTAATCAAAATTATCCATTTTGCATTCCATAATGTACTCTAGTTCTTTGGCCACAAATTCAAGGAAGGTTGAGAGTTTCAAGGAAAGTTTAATCACTCTCCAGATTATCAGGGATAATGACGTGTTTCTTAAAAAAACAAAAAGGATTTTGATGTCTAAACAAAGAAGAAAAAGAATGCCACCTGGAGAAGAAAAGAAGCAAGTGCTTGTCCTCTAAGGAATAATGCTGTGGACACAAAAATGCTACTAAGAGTAAGATCATTCAATAAGGGTCTGAGGAAGAAGAGATGAATAATGGTGGCTTCTGCCTCTCTATGGTAGGATAATGAAGTACCATTTTTTGATCTGATGGGAAGGAAAGAAAGATTTCCTAGAGGGTATACTCAATGTATGGCAGAAAATATTCTTGCCTGATCAAGCTAGGTGAGTGTTGCCCACTTCTCATGTTTCATGTGGACATAAATACTATCAAAAGCAAATTTGAAAGCACTTATGAATTGTTTTTAAAAAGTCTCATACCAAAAAAAGAAGTAATGTGTTCATTACTGCCACAATGATTCTTCAGAGAAAGGCAGAGAAGTGAAGAGCTGCTTAAAAATGGAATATCTGAGAATGAGATGTATGATTTTGGACTACAGCTTAAAACAGAACAATAACAAGCTTCTGGCCAGGTGTGAAGTAAACCTAAAAAGTTTTAAAATGTTTTGACTGGAGCCTTACAATTCTAATTCAGAGGGCTTTGAGCAAGGGAAAAATGAAGCAAGAATTATGTATACTAAACAGCTACTGCAGTAGCTTTGTTGTGGATCAGTTATTCAATTGCGTATGACTCTTCATGACCACACTGCAAACCTCACTGTTCATGGGGGTTTCTTGCCAAAGATT
The DNA here is from genome assembly GCA_023553655.1 of Myrmecobius fasciatus. NCBI lineage: Eukaryota > Metazoa > Chordata > Mammalia > Dasyuromorphia > Myrmecobiidae > Myrmecobius > Myrmecobius fasciatus. The sequence goes on along the minus strand of JAJPUD010007179.1, from coordinate 97,325 downwards.
ATTAGAGCAGAGTACCAAAGAAGAAAATAAATAAAGATGCTCAGAAATCTAGGAGATAAAATTCAAGAAATTAGACAGCAATAAAACCCATGGCTTTAGATTATAAGCAATTGCAAAACACACACACACACATACACACACACATAAAATGGCAGAGTTAACTTGACGTATGAAAACTAGGAAGCACATTTGACTTTTTGGGATACTACTGACACATGGTAGATGTGGAACATGGCTCTGTAGCACCTACCTTTCTCAAAAGAAAAAAATGATTTAAAAAGGGAGTGTAATAGCATTGTCCCTCTATCTCTTTTTTTGATAATAGCTTTTTATTTCCAAAATATATCCAAAGATAGTTTTCAACATTTATCATTGCAAAATTTTGTGTTTCCAAAATTTCTCTGTCCCTTTCCTCCACCCCTTTCTCCTAGACAGCAAGTAATCCAATATAGGTTAAACATGTGCAATTCTTCTAAACATATTTCCCCATTTATCACAGCATTGTCTCTTAAGAAAATATGTTCATCAACTTTATTACTGTAAATCAAAGATGGGGAGAAGGGAAGAAAACATTTGAGTGAATGTCAATAGAGGCAAGAACAGAAGCAATAAATTCATGGGGATATACTACAAGCATATAGAGGAAAAATTGCAACTAGAGGAAGGAGTTCAGTAAATAGATCACAAGTCTGACAATGAGACATAATTAGAAAATAATGGAGAACTTAGCTGGGAATGTGTTGGAGTTCTTTCTCTGCTTAAAGCAGAGCAGCTAGTAATCTTCTAAGCTGTTTTTAATGAAAATTTATACAATAACACATTATAAAGAAAAACATTTTTGAAAGATTTTGGGACTCTGGCCAATGCAAAGATAAAACCACGAGTCCAATTGAGCATGGTGAGCTCCTAGAAGGCTGAGACTGGACATTCTTAGTTGTAGCTAGCTGTAACCAGCTAAGGCGTTAGCTGGTGTTTGCAATAAGTTTGGCATTAGCATGGCAAAGGAGTGGGGTGATAGGAGAAGCATACCAGATTTCCTAAAGAGGGCATTTCAGCTTGGAAATGGTGCAGTTTAAAATTCCTTTACTGACCAGAATGAGACCAGACCTGATAGTAATATCTTCACTTCCAGCCTGAGCAATCTAGGAAGCTTTCTTAACAAGGAATATTTTTAAAAATGGTTCCTAAATGCAGAAAACTGGAGATAAAATAAGCCACTCACCATCTCACTCCTATGAAGGACATAAAATTTAAAACAAGACATATATTTTTGAACTTGGCTAATGTGGGAATTTGTTTTGCTAGACAAGGAATATTAAGGAGTTTTTATTTTATTTTATTTTGTTTTTCTTGTTTGACTTGAGGGGCAATGTGAGAAAGAGATAATAAATGTTTGTAAAGATAAGAAAGAAAAGAAACAGTGAAGACATACTGAAATATAATGATCAAAATTTAAAAAAAAAAAACAGACATGGGGGCAGCTAAGTGGCCCAATGGATAGAGCACAAACCCTGAAATCAGGAGGAATGGAATTCAAATCTGGCCTCAGACACTTAACACTTTCTAGCTGTGTGACCCTGGGCAAGACCCCAATTGTCTCATAATCCCCGCCAAAAAAAACAGACATACACATTTATAGATCCTGGGTTAAGAACCCCTGAGTTAGTGTTAATCAATGGAAGTAGAAACATGAGTGATTTTTTTCCCCTCCCAGCAAAAGCTGGATCACCACATATGTTAGAGAGGAGTGGCAAAGCAGATGCCTTCTGAGATCACTTACATTTCTGTGGTTAAAAATATTATTTGGGTCAATCCTTTACTTTCAAGAGAGTTAACATCTAAATTAGAGTTTTCTAATGGTTACAAACATTTCTGGACTTGACATGCAATTTGATAAAGCCCAGAAATGTTTGTCTAAGACAACCCAAGGATATGAAAAACCTATGTAATAATCAAAGTTTGGGGAATTTGGGAGTCAAGATGGAGGAAATTAACCCTGTTTTCATATTAAAGAATTTCTAGGTAAAACAAAAAATAAACTAAAGAATATTTGTTCTCCCTTTATTTTAGAAATGAAATGTGGGGGGAGAATTCTGTGGATATAATGGAGTAGGTCAGTAAATTTCAAACTCTCCAGATTTCTTCCACAAATAGAACAAATTTGCACCTTTGAGAAAACATAGAATGGTGAAAATTCAAAAAGACTTGGGGCAGAATAGGTCCTCCTGCTACAACCTAGGAAAATCCAGGCTGGGGATTAAGCCATGTGAAGTGGACCCCTGAGGTGAACTGGCTTTGGCTGGAGCCTCATCAGGAACCATAGAAACTTTCACCTCCTGGACACCTGGTGGAGCAGATTAGGAATACCAGGCCCACCTGCAGAAAAGAGGTCTTGGGTGAGCAGGAACCAGCAGAGCTGGTGTGTGCAGAGCCAGGAAGGCAGGGATGCTGTAGGCTTGGGCACTTGCAAGAGGGTGGAGATTTTAGTTTAGGGTTCTTGGTCACAGGAGAGAGCTGAAGTGAAGCAAGAGGCACCATTCTCCCACCCCATGGTTAGAGGTGCTTACATTAATACTCCTTATTTAAAAAAATGAATTGGCAAAGAAGAAAGAACCCCACCATAGAAACTTACTGTGGAAACAGGGAAGACCAGGATTCATCTTCAGAGGAGTCCACTGAAGTAAAAAGAGCTGCTTCTAGCCCAAAGAGTTATGTTAAATGGCTTCATGCTCAGAGAGAATTTTAAGAACTTAAAAAAGAATTTAAAAATCAAATGACAGACATTGAGGAAAAAAATTTTTTTAAATCCAAGAAAAACAAGATTATTTAAAAAAATTAAGTAACTAGAAAAGGAGATTCAGAGTCTCAAAGATGAAAATAACTCTCTGGAAATTAGAATTGGGCAAGGGGAAAACCAGTGAAGCTAATAAGAAACCAAGAAATATCAAAACATTATAAAGAATGAAAAAAATAGAACAGAATATGAAACATAAGAAAAATGACAGATCTGGAGAACAGGTCAAGAAGAGAAATTATCAGAATAATTGAACTGCCTGAACATTGTGACCAAAAGAAGAACCTTGACACAATAGTACAAGAAATAATACAAGAAAATTATCTTAGAGTGATAGAACATGAAGAGAAAGGAGAACTAGGAAAAAACCTATCAATCACCACCTCAAAGAGATCCTTTGGGAAAACACATAGGAATATTCTTGCTAAATTTCAAAACTCTCAGATCAAAGAGAAAAATTTGTAAGAAACAAAAATAAAACAATTTAACTATGCTGTAAGTACAATTAGAATTGTAAAGGACTTATTAGTAGCCACAATAAAAGATTGCTACTGACAATCAAAAGAAGTAGGCCTGTAGCCAAAAACATCATATCCAGCAAAACTATCTATAATATTGAAAGAGAAAAAAGAATGAAATATTTTGGAAAACACATGAAAAGTAATTGCCAACAGAAGGCTTTTAAAATGCTGTCATCAAGAGCTACATTCAAGATATCTTCTTATCTGAGGTCCTGTTTTTTTGGACTTATTTTTTAGCTGTGTTCCTTGTATCCTAAGATCACCCAGAATCCTCATGAATTAAAATCTAATTGTATGATAAAATTTCCCTTGGTTTCAAGGTCTTTGTGTTGGACATGATGTTTTGGGGGAGAATAAAGACTTTCAGGGATTAATAATGAGGCAGCTATGTGGTACAGTGGACAGATTGCTGGATCTGGAGTCAGGAAAACTCACGTTTTTGACAAATATGGCCACAGATACTGTGTGACCTTGGGCAAGTTACTTTACTCTATTTACTTCAGTTTCCTCATCTGTAAAATGAGCTTGAAAAGGAAATGGCAAACCACTTTAATATCTTTGCCAAGGAAACCCAAAATGAGGTTACAAAGAGTCAGACAAAAGTAAAAAAATGACCAAACTTAAAAACAGGGAAACTGTTTTGAATAAGACTTTCATGTGGAGAGGCAATGTAGCATATTGGGGAAAAACACAGCACTTGGAGGCAGAAGGTCTGAGGCCTGAATTCAGGCTTTGTGACTTACTATCTGGGTAACTACCCTGGACCAATAAGAAAACTTCAGTTTTCTAATTTGTAAAAAGATAAGTTCAAGCCCATCAATTGTGGAATGACTGAATAAGTTGTGTCATATGAAGGTAATGGAATGTTCTATAAAAAATGTTAAAGAAACTGATTTTAGAAAAGCCTGGAAAGCTTTACATGATGCTGAGTGAAACAAGCAGAACCAGGAATATGTTGTACACAGTAACAGCAAGAATGTGCAATGACCAACTATGAAAGACTTGGTTTTCATCAGTGGTTCAGTGATCTGATGCAATCCCAATAAACTATGGACAGAAGATGCCATCTGCATCCAGAAAACAAATCCAGAAACAAAACAAATAAAAAAAAAAAACTATGGAGAATGAATGTAAATTAACATATGCTATGTTCACTACTCCTGTTTTTTTTCTCTTCCATAGTTTTTCCCTTTTATTCTGATTTTTCTCTCCCAACATGATTCATAAAAAATATACATTAAAAAATCAAATTAAATTAAAATTAAAAAATAACAAGATGATTCCTCAAAATCCCATTATCCTATGATTCTTATGAATTTTGTTCTGTGCAGCACCAAATAATCTCTCATTTATACTATTCACTAAATGTTCTTTCTTGAATAATCACTGAACATTGAACCAAGTCAACAGACTTTTATTAAGCACTTACTATGTGTCAGGGACTGGGCTGAGTGCTCATCCATCAAGCTGAAGTCCACTTAGGTTAATGAAAATAGACAAAATTCTGAGCATTAGGGATTGTACAAAAAAGAAAGGGAAGAAATTCTCAAAGAAGAAAGCTGCATTTATCAGAGGCAGTGTGCTGCAACAGATAAGCGCTCAATTTAGAGTTAAAATTCTGAGTTCAGATTCTGAATGTCACTACATATGTGATACATAACTTCTCTGAGATTAATTTTTCTTTTTTCTTTTATAAATAAGAAGAATAGAGTGAATAGTTTCTTCCAAAATCTTTTCCATTTCTAAATCTCTACTATATATATATATATGCATATGTCTATACATATATTTTTTGAAGGCATGTGGAGCATCTAAAGTTGGTTGGAACGAGGCACATTTTTAAGGGGCATGTAAAAAACTTCTCAAACATTGTTGTCAAGAGGCAAAAGTGAAATCTTCTTGTAAGTTAAAGGAAGTACATAATTATCAAGATTCTTACAACCATCATTATTATAAAAGAATTTAGGCTATGGTTTTCTGAGTCTCAACTTTAATAAAAAAAAAAGTAATGGACTCTCCTCTTTACAATACAGATTGTATTTTATATGTTGTTGTTCAGCTGTTTCAGTCATGTCCCATTGTTTGTGAACCCATTTAGGATTTTCTTGATAAAGATACTGGAATGGTTTGCTGTTTCCTTCTCCAGATCATTTTACAGATGAGGGAAACTAAAGCAAACAGGATTAAGTGACTTCCCCTGGGTCACACAGCTAGTGTCTGAGGCTTCATTTGAACTTGGAAAGATGAATGTTTCTGATTCTATACCCAACACTATACACTGTACCATTTACCTGTATTTTATCTGCCCTTTGTTAAAAATAACTCATTGTAAAAGCAATAGGTCAATTGGTCAATATTCCCTAAAATCACAGAACCACAATCATCAATGTTTTTTCCTGGATCTATACCCTGAAGAACAAAAGAACTCTTAGGAACTATAGAAAACTGGTTAGAAAATCAATCCTGAGGTTTCAATGGAAAATCCTTATTTTAGCGGAGGTTACAAAAAAGGCTCTCCTCATCAGTTTTTACTATTAATTTTCCTTTTTGCACTTAATATGTGCCAAAAGAAATTAAGCAATTAAGTGACTAGTGGTCATATTCTTTACTGCATTCATAAGTACCTTGTCCAATGTTCTCATTCTCATTCCAAAAAACAAAGCACTGCCATATTATTTCTTCATGCTCATTAAATCAAGTTAGCCAACCTTGATAAGGGATTCAGACAGATTTCTTTGCTGCTTTATTTCCCTACTTTCTGAATAATGAGAAATTAATGGGTGTCAGTCAGAATATCTACTTCCTAACCAGTTGTGCACTCTAGTGAGAAATGAGGATGAAAAACCCAGGAGACCCAATAATAGGACAATAAAAAAAAAGAAGAAAAGAAAAGAAAAAGAAAAAAAAGAAGAAAACCACAAAAAAATTGCAAACCTGTATGTATGTAAATTATGTCCTGCAAGAGATTGGTTAACCCTTTTCTTTACTTGAGTCCCTTATTTTCTTTCTCCTTCTGACAATACCACTGATAGAGATTTGAAAATTGACATTAGTGTTTCAGTAGGAAGTTTAAAGCTTTGCAAAAGTGCGAGGCAGAAACTACAAAGCTGTGCACACAATTAGCTCTTTATTGTCAAAGGATGCATTTTGAAAATTGACATCAAAATGATACTTTACCATCTGAAATTTATTTAGTGTTAGGCTGTTTGTCACAGAAGAAAATTTAATGGACAGAGGATTTGGCTTCCTATGCATATAAGAACACTGGGCAAGGATATTTACATGTTGATTTCCATGCTAGAGTGTGAGCTCCCTGAAGGCAGGGACTATTCTTTTCTTTTCTTTGTGTCCCCAGGGGCAGCTAAATGGCATGGTGCATAGAACAAATAGTGTTGGGTCTGGAGTCTGAAAGATTATGTTCTTGTGGTCAAATCTGGCCTCAGACACTTAGTATCTGGGTGACCCTGGGCAATTTACCTAACCCTGTTTGCCTCAATTTCCTGAATGGTAAAATGGACTGAAGAAGGAAATGGCAAATCACTTTAATATCTCTTCAAAGAAAGCTCCAAAAATGGGGTCACAAAGAGATGGACATGACAGAAATGAATGAATAACAAAAAGGTGTCCCTAATGCTTAGCATTGAGCCTGACTAAAATGCTTGTTGACTTGCCACTCAGGGAATATACATTCCAGTATTGTTAAAAGCACAGAGAATAGTTGTAATAGAGAATAGGTATCCAGAAATTCATTGGACATGCTGGAAAAATCCACAAAAACAGCCAGCAGCAAAATCTATAGCCTCAAATACCTTTTATGCAGATGTTGATGCATAGCAAACTAAAACTATTCAAAAAGGCAAGTCTACTTCACAGGAATCTCAGAGTTCTGCAAGGAGATGTCTTATTCAAAAGGGCCAAGAAATGTAAAAGAGGAGTAGCATAGTAGAAATGTTTATTTACGAGCTAGATTCATGTAGAGAAATTCAGGAACCCTGAAGGAAGAAATGCAATAGAGGGAATGGAGGGACAATCAGTGGTGAAGGAAACACAAGTAATCTCACCCTTATGTTTAAAATGATTTATTAAGACATAATTTCTGGTTAATTAATCATTTTATTGAATTTCTGGGTAATTAATCATTTTACTGATAACAGCATGTCATCAATTAAATGGGTCAGTAACACTCTCTCTCAAATGCCAAAGACCACCAGTCATTGCAGTGGGCTCACAATTTATATGCCTTTGGAAAAATAAGCATTCCTGAGAGTGGCAATCAGCTCTAATTAGTTAACAATCAATGAGAGAAAATGAATATTATAATGAGATTTGAACCTATTCTAATGAGGGGTTGGGGAAAATGTGGCTTTGATTATATCATTTACTACTAAATTGCCCAGCCTTGGGCAATCTGATCAAAATATTTATCCCCATCCAAATGTGTAGAACACAATGGATTTCTCCACCTGGATGGGATCTGAACAAGACTGAGGAGACAATTAATTCAATCTCATTATTAGCATTGTCTTCTAAAGACAGAGCCTGGAAATGAAAACACTGGGGAAAAAAAAAGGGAACTCCGGATTTCCCCAATCAATGGTCATCAATAATCATTTTTCTTGACATTATGGTAGACTATAGACTTTCTAGTCAGAAAGAGAAAACATCAGAAGTTTGGGAAATAGATCAAAAACCTGGCACAGAGCATTATGTTGTAGGTATGGGAACGTTAATTATCCAAACATCTGCTGTGGCTCTACTGCCTAAGGCCCGAGAGCAGCAGCTCAGGATTCTACAGACTGACTTAATGATGATCTTATTCTTCAAAAAGCAGAGGATGTAAAGATGGGAACTACTGCTACTGGACCTGACTAATCAAAAGCAGGAGTAGGTTCCAGCAGTAGAAATGATGGGAACCCATCTTGGAATTTGTGATAAAAAAATAGAGGATAGTTTTGTAATCTGGGATATCCTAGATTTCAGTAGAGTTCAGAGGGATCATAGAAATGTTCAATAGGATCCAGTGGTCTAATATTTTGAAGGGGAAGTTGGCCCAAAAGGGATGGAAAATATATGAGAATGAAATCCTAAAGTTTCAGGCAGAAATTATTCTACTCAAAAGGGATGTCAACTAGATGGTATAATGTAAAGACAAGGGCATTCCACCAACAAACAGATTTTGAAAAGGCTTGAAGATGTATGAAACTCAAGTAACTGAAAATGAATATAAAATAGTTGTTCAATCCAATAAGAATTGTGTTGAGATATGCTAAATCTCAGAATGGGTTGAGACGCACAAGAAATCTGAATTATAAGAGGGAAGGGGACATTCTGGTTTGATCAGAAATGGGATAGGACTAAGTTCCTAGCTAAAAGATGACAGCAGACTGAGAACTATTTAACTCTTATTTTACTTCTTTTTCTACCCCAAGAAGAACAGAATAACCTTAGTATTAGAAAGAAGACAGACAGAAGAAAAATGGGAATAATCAAGGAACTAGCGATCCTTCATGGACTCAAGACACCAGACCCAAATAAACTACACACCAGATTACTGAAAGTCCTGGCAGATATAACTGGTTATTAATATTTGAAAGACTGCAGTTAATGGATGATATGACACAGAACTGGAAAAGAGAGGATAGAACAAGCATTTATTTAGCACTTAGGTATATGCTTTTTTCACAAACTTTCAGTTCATTTGATTCTCACACATTCCTCAGAGGTAGAAGTTGTTGTCCACATTTTACAGTTTAAGAAACTGAGGCAAACAGATATTAAATGATTTTTCCAGAGTCACACAGCTAGGTATTATCTGAGGTTTGATTTGAACACAGATATTTATGATTTCAAGCCTAACACTCATTTCACTGTGCCTCACAAGTAGAATAGAAAAACCAGTAAACTTGACAGCTTACAAAATTCCAGAATGTTTAAATGGAGTTAGTGTACATTTAGAAAAGGATGTACTATTCACAAAGAGCTAGTAAAGTTTCATCAAAAACACATCTTACTAAACTGATGTTATTTCCTTATTTGAAAGAGTTATTAGACTAGATGGGGGAATACTGCAGATGTAGTTTAGCTAAATTTTGGCAAAGCTACTGAAGTCTTTTATGTTAATCTTGAGCATAAAATGGAGAAGTCTAGGTTACACAACAATACAGTTTTACAAGGTGACTTATATTTTGTTAAATGGCTCCACCCAGAGTTATTAAGTGGTTAGTGTTAACTTGGAAGGAACTCTCTAGTGGAGTTATGTTCTTGGCTTTGTCTTATATGACTTATTTTTTTTCCCAGTAGCTTGAATAATAAAGGTCTAGATGGTCAAATCAGTAGACACCACCAAACTAGGAGGAATAGTTAACATATTGACTGGTAATCTGGTTACAAAAGGATTTGAAACACCTGGGAATCTTGGACCAAATCTAATGATAAAAATTTAATAAAGATAAATGTAAAGTTTTACCAAGAGGTTCAAAATGTCAACATTATGAATGTAAGATGGGGGCTATAGGATTAGAGAGCTTTGATTAATTTCAATTTCAATACTCAGAATTGTGATATGACAGTTGGAAAACCTACTGAGATCTGTGTTGCGACATAAACAGCTGTATTAAGAAACACATGATAGTTGGAAAAACTACTGAAATCTGTGTTGACAGAGATACATTGAGTATTATGGAGATGGTAGTTTCATTGCAATATGCTCTGGTACGACAAGTGAAATTTAGCCAGAAATAAAGTCAAATTCACTGGATCATCTTTTCTATATTGCATGGTTTTCCCTTTTTGAAAACTAGGACATTGATACTCTACAGTTCTGTAGCACATCTCCAATTGGGTTTAGATTTGATGCATTTTAGAGTTAGAGTTAAGATTTTAGGAAGAAAAGCGATGAGCTTTTGGTGATAGTGTAAGACCTTGGTATAATGTCATATGAACAAACATCAGTTGAAGGGACTAGGAAAAGAATAACATTCAGGGGAAATATAGGAGAAAGACTGGCACATGGAGACTTGTTTGACTTGGCCCCAGTATATCTAGTGGAAGTGATAGACAGACATTTCAGCTTGATATATATAAAACTGCTTCCTAACAATTTGGATTTGTCCCCAGATAGAATGAATTGGCTTGGAAGGTAGCATATTCTGTCTCCCTGGTGTTCTATAAGCAAAGAGATTTAGTGACCACATGTTGGGTTTGTTATAGAATGGATTCCTTTTTAAGGTATGAGTAGGGCTGCTTAGATGAGCCCCTAGGGTCCTTTCTAACTTGGAGATTTGGTGGTTTTTAAATCTTTTGGCTTGCCAAAAGAGCTATTATTTTATAGTCTCTGAGGTTCTAGAGCTGTACTGAAGAGGAAGAAGAGAAACTGTATTTTTTCAGTTGATAATCTTTTATTACAACAATTGCTCCATCTGGATGTGTTCCTAAAAAAGTTGTGTGGCAAATAAACTTTTGAAATTGCTTTATGATTTAAGGCAGAGGGTAAATTTGCTAACTGGAAAAACCCTATAGTACATCCTTAAGCAAAGGGAATAATCCTTTTGTAAAGCTAACAATAATGCTATTATTTAAGTTTTCTAAAATCTGTTGCATAGCCAGGAGCCTTTTAGGAAAAATGAATGAAAGATTTTGTAATATTCCAGATTGAAGGTTTCTGCTTATTTTGTAATTAATTGCTTGAGGGGACTCGAGTTGAAACTCAACTGAGCAAAGCACAATGAGATCTAGGAATACCTGAAGAAATTAACAGACATATGGGGGAGCAAGAAGGGAATAGGACAGGATTGTGTAAAGGTGACATTTCCAGGAGCTCTAATCAAAGTTTGAGGCCCACTGGCTAAACTACAGAAGTTCTAAAAGAATGAACCAGGATAGTGAATGGATAAATGAATATGAACAAAAAAGCATTTTTATTAAGCACTGACACTGTGATGAGGACAAGGGGTAACAAAATAAGAAAGCAAATTGGCCCTTGACTGTAAGAATGTATATTCTAGTACAGAAAGATATCAGATTAAGGGGAGTTATAAAAGTGGAAAAAGTGGGGGGGGGGAGTAATACAGGAGGGTATGAGTCCAATAGAAGGATCTGAGTGCAGGGGTATGTCTGGAGGAGGATCAGAAAGGGACCAGGCTAAATAAACTGACAGCTCACTGGTCAGAGCCCAGGACCCCAGAGATGGAGAGTCTAAGTTTAGTGGGTGGAGGCCAGGCAGGGTGCAGATAGCATGGCTTACAGACAGCTAGGGAGTGAGAACTATGAGAAACTCATAAATAGAAAACTGGGAGGATATTTAACACAGGAAAAGATGGGATTAAGGGAACTGGGAAACAAAGTAACTGATACTTGTAATTTAATTTGTGGTCATTCAGTAGGATGAATGCTACAGGGAGGCAGGTGATTTGGGTTCAATAAAATAAAATACTTTCTTACAGTTTCATACTTGGGTAGATCTATGGCTTTATTGGGTAAATACTTTACTGATACAAGATGCAACCCTTCTGTCCCTTTTTATCCTGTTTATATATATATATATATATATATATATATATATATATATATCCTCCATATTATATTTGAAATTGTATGCTGATTCTGTTACTATTTTAAGCATTGTTGTTTGGTTGTTTTTTAGTCACATCCAACTCTTTGTGACCCCATTTGAGGTTTTCTTAGCAAAGATACTGGAATGGTTTGTCATTTCCTTCTCCAGCTCACTTTACAGATGAGGAAACTAAGGCAAATAGAGATTAAGTGACTTGCTTAGGGTCCCACAGCTAGTATCTGAGGTCACATTTGAACTCAAGAAGAGGAGTCCTCCTGACTCCAGGACTGGTACTCAATTTACTGCATCACCCAGTGCCTTATTTTGAAGGTATTGATGTAGAAATCAGGCTACAATTTATCCCTGTTCTCACTTCTTGACCAGTCTAACTCTTTTGGGGGATCACAATGCCATTTTTGGTGCATGATGATGATGACAATGATGACTATAGAATTTATACAGTACTTTACAATTTACAAAGCACTTCACAAATGTTATCTCATTTGATCTTATAACATCTTTGTGAATTGGGTGCTATTATCATTTTTCCAGAAATGAGGAAAACTAAGGCTGAAAGAGGCTATGATTTGATCCGGGTCACACAGCTAATAGGTATCTGAAAGAAGATCTGAATTCAGGTCTTTCTGAAGTCCAATATCCTCTCCAACTCTGATAACCTTTCCCCTCTTTGGTCGTTGCCACTAAGCTTCAATTCCCTTTCTCTGTGATCCCCATCTCCTCTTAGTGAGTTTCTCCATTTTGAGAAGAGATAAGACCAACTATGCTTCATTTTTTTTTTTTGCATTTTCCTATCATGCCCACTCACACATACTTCCTTTCATTATCCTCCAGGTATCCTGGAATTTTTAAGCTTTGTATATTGTCAAGTTCCATAAATTGGAGCTATATGACACTGCATAGATGCCTTTTCCTTTTTTTGCATCAAACTGTGCTTCTATTGGGCCAGTATCTTGCAATGGAAAGACGAGTTACACTTGGAGTCACAGGCTCTGAGATCCAAGGCTTACTACCTAAATGACCTTGTCACTTACATCCTGTATCACCTTGGAAAAATCACTTAACCAGTCTTGGATTAGATAATCTTTAGATATTGTGTGTGAACTGATTCTATGATTCTACTCTCCAACTCCTTGACAATTTTATTGTATTTTTTTTGAGGGGGATAAAAGAGATGGGGTGAAAGAAGAGAATATTTAAAAGTTTTTTTCTTCTTTTCTTTTGGTTTCTTCTAGAATTATTTCTTCCATCCTCTCTGGAAATCCTTCATTTTCTATGAGTTGAAAAATAACATTACTTAAGTCCTATCACCATCTTCACTTGCACAGAAGCCTAGAAGGTGTTTACAGCGTCAGTGATTGAAGGTCATTTCAAGGAGGAAGCCCAACATAGCACTAAGCTTTCATTTGCTACAACAGTTTCCTTCAGGATCCAAACTTCCTATGTCCCAAAATGAACCACAGGCTTTGGGCTACCCTAGAAACCATTCAGCTTGGTGAGTATTCACACTACTACTCTTGAGAATCACTTATATTCCTACTTAACTTCAACCTCTTAAAACTGGTAACCTGCTTACAACTTGAAGCACTGAAAAATAGCAAAAACTCAACAACTCTTCTGGTTCACACAAAACAGCATCTTAAAAAAATCTCACACCTTTCCTAGACACTCAATCCACTCATAACCTATAGAGCAGGAAGACAACTGCACTTACCTGTTCTAGCCTGAGTCTGCTTGTTCATCATTTTTTGGTAGGCAGTGCCCTTATGCTCTCTCCCCAACAAAAACAACCTCATCTCCTATAGCTTTTATACTTTCTTATGAATTTTAAATCTTCCTTTTCCCCAATGGTAAGTGTATTTTAACCCTCCATTTCTAGGGAAGAACAACAGATTTTGCTTCTTGTTAGTAGAATTTCAGGCACAAATAGGTAGCTGGGGGAGAGTCTGAGAAGATAAAAAAAAATCCTTCCTGGTACTACAGAAATCATAGGCAACTACCTAGCACCTTTGCTTGGGTAAAAGGCCCTAAACTATCCTAAAAATCTTAGTACAGCTTAGAACTTTAATAGCTTGAGATACTCTGGGGCAGCTAGGTGGTTCAGTGGATAGAGTATCAACCAGACTTGGAGTCAGAATAACTCATCTTCCTAAGTTCAAATGTGGCCCCAGAGCCTTACTAGCTATGTGACCCTAGGAAAGTCATATAATCTCATTTGCCTCAGTTTCCTCATCTGTAAAATTAGCTGGAGAAGGAAATGGCAAACCACTTGAGTATTTTTGCCAAGAAAACTTCTACTGGGTTACCGAGAATTAGACTGAAATGATTCTACAACAACAACAACAATAAAATGGTTACTTTAAAACATTAACAATTGGGAATTTGAGGGGGAATAATTCCAAGAAAACATGCCAGAAAATTTCAACAAATTCGGATGTGGAAATGTTTTTAAAAGCTTCTCAGTATCTACTCATCTTGGTTCAAGCCAAGATAATGTAAATAAAGCAATGTTTAATTTATGGCAGAAGCAAAGGAAGTTTTGTTTGACATAACTGAAGGGTTTGGTTTGGTGGGGGTGATTCATGACAACATCTGCCACTATCATCAGTATACAATAAAAGACAATTTGACCATACATTATGACTAGTGAGATAATTAACCACATAACTGGGGGATATGCTGCCTTGGCTGTTATGGATTATATCAAAAAAACTTATGCCAGTATTGCTAGTTTATAAACTTGCAATTAATCCTAAAATGTGAGTTAACGAAAGAGTAAATGCAGTATGAAATAGTAAGGCTATTTTAGAGCAGCCTCGGTGGTGGATGCCAGACCACTGTGCCTGTGGAATTGCTGGCTCACTCCTGACAGCTCCCATGGAGCTTTGAACCGTTCCCCCCATTTGGCAGATGTGGAAAATGAAGCACAGAACATCCAAGTGACCCCACCACTTATACCCACCAGGAAGCAGTGGAAGTCAAACTCACTGTCCTTGACTCCCAATCCACTTTTCTATTTTACTACTCTATGATACCTAACAATATTCTATAGAGTAACATCATAATCCAACATTATCCCATCCCAAATTGTTGTTACCATGTGTCTAGCTGAAGGACAACTGTTAGACATCACTCCCTTGATGTTCATTGCCTGTGTGGCTTTGAGGAAGCCCTCTCTGGACTTCAGTTTGCTCTTGAGTCTAGCTACTCTCTAAGATCACTTGAAAATTGGTAGTACAGTGGATTGAGTATTGGGCCTGGAGTTATAAGACCTGAGTTCAAATATAGCCTCAAGATACTTGCTAGCATGATAATTTTGGAAATGTGTGTAGAAGAATTTCACATGTTTAACAAATTTTAGATTACCTACTGTTTAGGGGAGAAGTAGGGGGAAGGGAAAGGGAAAAAATTGGAACACAAAGTTTTGCAAGGGTGAATGTTGAAAACTATTTTTGCAAATATTTTGAAAATAAAAAGCTATTATTTAAAAAAAAAGAAAAATGCTTCAAAAAAGATACTTGCTAACTGGTTGATTTTGGGCAGGTCATAAGTAATTGCTTTTTGCCTCAGTTTCCTCATCCACAGCAGGTAAAGTTGTATCTCCCCCAGTTATATGCTTAATTATATCACTAGAACTAATACATGGTCAAATTTTCTTTTATCATAAGCTAATTATAGTGGCAGATGCTATCATGAAACGGGAATAATAATACCTATCTCCTAGGGTTGTTAGGAAAATCAAAATGAGATAATAATTGCAAATCACTTAATACAGTGCCTGGTACCTAGTAAGCTCTCTATGCTAGCTATTATTATTTTAAAACTATGATTACTTCAGATATGTTTATCTGTGTAATCTTGCTAAGGTAAGAGAAATAAAGATGGCTTTCACTGTTAAAGTAGACTTCTTGTTATATCACTTCACTTAAAACAAATTAAAAATAACCAGGCCTGTTGTGAGGAAGAGAACACTGCACACATGAAAGGGAGGTGAGGTTTTCAGCAGTTCAAAAGCACTGTCTGGTCTGTGCAAAGGCCTCTGAGTAGAACTCCATCAATCTCCAGTTCTGACCCATAACCTCCCCTGCTCTTTCATATCCAAGCCAGTCTGGCAACCGCAGATCACCACATTGAGACTTTGTGGCCCATGGAACTGACAGACAAGTGTCCTCTTTTGTGTCCTTGTAGTACTTTGTAATTGGGCACAGGCTGCCAGTCTCGTGGTCAGATAAAAGAATGGTCTAATTATCAATATGTCAAAAATGGGCAGACTGTGTCAGCTCCCTGGCACATGTCAGTTGGCCTGTCAGATATTTCAGGGGAGTACAAAAGAGGCTTGTTTGTCAGGGTTTGATCAAATGAATGGCTTTATATTAATCTGGGTAGTTTTTTGCCCCTTAAATCTGTTTGATACAGAAATAATATTTTGACTTTTTGGAGGGGGTTTCTTTCTTTGCCATCAAAAGTTATAAAATAGTTCATTCCTGAGATGTGGTTTATAACGGAGAAGATAACAAACACGTAATTCATGTCATTGAAATCAAACTCCAGAAGGCAAAATTTTGTGCAACTTATAGAATTATGGGAGTAATTCCCATAGAGATCCCAAGGATGGAAATAAGATTGCAAAAATGATCCACAGGGAATATTGGCTATAGTCTAGTAAAAGTGACAGATGTGATTTTGCTCTGCAAATTTTGAGCCTTCCAACTCTATGTACCAAGCAAACAGACATGTTAAATGACAGTTAAAATCATATTTTATCTGTGCTATATCTAATATATCTAATATAGTTAAATAAATTGTCAGGGCTATCACTTAGGGTTCTTGAGAGACTGGGGCAAAGTCCATAGAATGAATGCCATGTATTGAAGTCAAATTCCTGGGTAGGACTGAGTTGCCATTTTGTGGAAACTAATAAAAGCAAATGCCATGCCAAGAGAAATGAACTTTTTTTTTTCAAAAGAGAAAATGGTTGTTTTGCTAGTAATATAAGACCAAATCATCCTAAGATGCTCCCTCCCCACGGGAGGTGGATGCCCGAAATTCAATAATTTGATGAAAATACTATATTATTGTTGAAGTATAATGCTACGGTTTATTTTATTTCAGACTCTGAACAGAGGACAATTCTGATATTTTTTTAAATATTTAATTATTATAAAGAATAATGGATAGAGGGCCTTAGTGGCAGAAAAACCAGGGTTCAAGTCCCATCTCTCATAAATACTAGTGAGTGATCCTGGAAAATCACTTAATGGCTAGTCTAATACCCAGCACATAGTAGTTGCTTCTTAATGAATGTTATTACATCACCTAGAATACCCAGCAGGCACTCCATAGGTTGGAAAAGACTTTGTTTCTCAAGAGATATTAAAGTAAGACAAATCAACTGAAAACTTGTTTGATAAAAATCATTCAGCAGAAGTCACAAAATAAGAAAACTCTAAAGGAGGCTCAAAGACAGACAATCTAAATACCGAACTCTTTCATTGCCCTTTTATAAAGTGGAGAAATGTAGTACATAAACACAATTATTGGGCTGGCTGTTATTTTAAAATAGAAGTCTTCAGATTGGTTTCTAACAGAGGCATAGACTATAGAGAAAAGAAAAACCAAGATTTTACTTTTAGCAGATTTTGCATTGTTCAGCCATCATATGTCAATCACAACTGGAGGCTGGCATCATTTAGTAACATACTGGGAAACAGTTTGCAGAAGAGCAGAGAACAACAGTTCAGATTTGGCATTATTTTGGAGCACTGAAAAATGTTGTAAGACTTTTTTTGGAAGTTTCTAAAGCATGAGCCGTACTTGACTGCATACTTGTCTATAGCCTTGCCTGGCAAGATTACTCCCCCTAGCCCCCCTAATTCAAGGTACAAGGGAAAAAAGATGCTGACAGTTCCATTTTTAAAAAATCGATTCTGAGAGTCTTAATGATGAATGTACAACTCACAGAGTGTGGGCTTCAGAATAATGGTCTATTTTCCTCAGACAGATGGGGCTCATTTACGTTCTTTGTGATTGTGTACCAGAAAGAACTTCAGACTTAAGATGTTTGTCATAAATATGTTTAATCTATTGTCTTATGAGGGGATATTAAATCTCTGCTTCTTGGATTTGGATAGATGTATGCCAAATTTATGATGGCTCGATGTCTATAAATGACATTGGCACTACCCAAGCTGAAAGCTGTCTTTTTGCACAAAACTGCACAACAGCACAAGGTTCCATTGCAGTTGAGAGAAAGGAGGGAAAAGCCACTGAGAAGACCTTGCTTTTTAATTGATGGAGCATTCAGAATTTAGCAGAAATGGAAGGGTGTCATTTGGAAAACTTGGTAGCATTTTTTAATAGCGTATAAAAATATGAAACACTTGAGGGAACACATAAAAATGATGTGAGGCAAGGGTATCTGCTCTTATCCTTGGCAGAAAGAAATTTCCTTCAAACAAAAATTATTAACCCTTACTGAGAGAAGAGCCCCCACTAAAACCATAAAATCTTAAAGGAGTACATCCCATGATCATCAGATTTGTTGGTTAATTGATAACCACTCTGTAAAATAATCTGACAAACTTTTTTTTAAAACATTCATTTTTCAAAGTTATGAGAGTAGAACGGCACATAGATAAATCTTTAGGATTGAATACAGAAACCTTTTAAAATAAGATACACATTGAGAGCAAGCATCAGTTTGGCATTGTTAATAAATTTTCAAGGTTAGCAAGAATAGGGTTTTGGCCCCACTTCTGATGTGCTCTTTCTGTATGACTTTGGGAAAGTTCAGTGCCCCCGAAAGCTCTCTGAGGCTATAAACTTCAGAGCAAATGATGATCTGCATTGATAGAGAGGTTGTATGCTTTTTTAAAAATCCTACAAAATAAGTTTTTATTTCTATTTTAAGATTATTCTCAAAGCAGGATTTAACACTGTATTTGGAGTCAAGGGAACCTCAACTGAAATTCCAATTCTATCATTTACCAGCTGTGTAACCTTGGACAAAGCCACTTAATTGCTTTAAATTTATAAAGATCAGGAAAAACAACTGAGCTAGCTGGGAATGGTGAATACTCTTTCTTGCTGATGCTTCTCCCCTGTTTAATGTCAGAACTCTAAAGGGTAGTCCAGAGACTCCTGGGAGGATCTCTGAAACCCTTTCAGAAGGTCTACAAATTCAAAATTAGTTCTAATATGGTATATATCTATAAATAAAACCCACAGAAACAAAAACTCCAGACAAATTCTCAATAATTTTTAATATTGATACTGGGAACCAAAGTTTGAGAACCCCTGGTCTTTACTATGTTGTAGTTTTGTGAGTGTGATGGTAGCACCTGGCCATGCACAAGTGGGTGAGACTTAACCCTCCCTCCATCTCTCTCTGCCTTTTTATTACATCTCACCCTGACCCTCTAACAATATGCAGGACACTTTAGCCGTGTTCCTCTCTACAAGGTGGTCAACTGCTATTCATCATATCCACTTTCCCACCTTAATACTGGATAAATATCAGGCATAGAAATCAATGGGAAAAATACAGTCACAATGCTTGGGAACTTGGGAGAGTAGAAATCTGTTATTTTATATTTCCAATTTGCATTTGTCAATTTATTCATAATAAAGATATAGGGAGATATGGGGGAGGTCAGGCCTGTATTACTAGAGGATATATTGGAGGAAAGTGGTTCAAAAGTTAATGACCTTTCAGCTTTTTAGTTGCTATTTATATAGAACACAGAATATGATGTTGTAATGTCAAAAGTTTCTTTACCAGTCTCTTAAACCCATTTCCATTTGGGTAAATAGAGATTTATGGACATATAGCTCAATCAGGGATATGTTAAGTCCTGAGAACTAAAATGGTCTTCTGACCCTAAGTTAGGGACAATTAAACTGAGATCCCCAAGGGAGACAGGTGAAGACAAGGCAGTTCAGACTTTAGCAGTTAATAGAAGAATTCTAGGAGAAGCTCCAAGTTCCAGTTCCAAGAAGAGTTCAGATGGCAGCCCTGTCCTTTGCTGCTTTGGCTGAATGTCTTCAGATACAGACTGATTGAAAGGACATTAACTAACTTGACCCGGAATGGGATATCTGTTAAGAAACAATAAAACTTTCTAGCTGTGATCTGGATGTAGATATCAGTAGTCTAGCTGTGGGGATTTCAAGGATAGGGAGGGGAAGGAAAGCAAAACATGGGGGAAAGGGGAAAATAAGTAGCACCATAAATAGCAGTGGAGAGCAATAACTGGAAGAGGAAGCAGATTCTTCAGAGAGCAGCCCGTGGTATTAAGCAGAGGACATAAGCATTTTGGTAATGTTGGAGTAAGCATGAGGGTTTTCTTGGAGGGGGTGGATGTTATACCATTATTTTAGCTAAATTGCTATTGAATTGAAATTCCTTTCTTATGTCTGTGTACTACAGTTGATTAATAAAACATAAGGTCTCTGACTTACAAAATACCTAGAATGTTGGCTAGCAGATTGGGGTTGCTTTCTGGGGCTACAAAGACAGACTTTAAAAAAAATCAAACCTGCTAGAAATGATATCTAATTACTAAACAAACTATTTAATCTTGCACAGTCAAGAATTTCAGGTAAAACTTCATGAGAATTAACAGAATAAGTTCAAATATTATCTTTATTTCCTATATGTAGCCTCTGCAAAAATGCATGCAAGTTTATCAAGCAGGCCAAAAGGATTGTTTGTTCTCAAATTTGATCCTAATGCTTTTCAGTAAAATTACTTTAGGATATTTGTACTTATTTTTCAATGTTCATGTTCCATGAGTAGAATGTATAGAAAATTCTATAAATTGTATTATTAATTATATTTGTAAATATTTTAATAGCATTTGGGATTACTTCATTTATTCCAAATTAGAAGAAAAGTGATCCAAGATATGTATTTAGATCTGAATATAATGTGTATGTTTGAAATAAGGACAGCCTTTTCCACTCTTGATATCCAATTAATTTTTTAAAATTAATCTGAATGCAAAAAACCTATGAGCATAAGGCACTAAGTAAAATAAACATTAACTCCTGCAACTATATGATTGTCATCTACATTTACAAGAAAACCAGGTTTTTCTCAGGCCCTGAGAACTACATACTG
Source organism: Myrmecobius fasciatus (assembly GCA_023553655.1). Lineage (NCBI taxonomy): Eukaryota > Metazoa > Chordata > Mammalia > Dasyuromorphia > Myrmecobiidae > Myrmecobius > Myrmecobius fasciatus. Next base: position 76,320 of record JAJPUD010007179.1, on the reverse strand, counting down.
TCACAACATAATAATGAATTTGGTCTTTGGGACATGTATTATTGCAGGCGTATATATTAACAGTACCATATATTATGACACTTGGACTCGAAGGAGAAATTCAGATAAAGGGTTTGTGGGTAAAATGTTACAACAATTTTTCACAAAGTCAGCTAAAATATTCTAAGTTTAGAGCTCCACTTTCTTCAACATGCATCCATCTTCCTATGTACAGATGGTCTGACTACTTAAAAAGAATTGGGAAAAGCCCTGAGAGGCTCTCTTTTCATTTCTTTGCCTTTTACACAAGATGATCCAAATCTTCCCTGGTTCCTATGTTGTTGAATGGATACCTGCTTTCTTACAGACCTACAAAGAGGATGATAATCATGATTTCACTAGCCAACCCTTTTCAGTTTTGAAGTTAGGGATCATATAACTAATTTAATTATTGTTAGTGTACTTTAAACTCATTTTCTCTCTTCCTCATTCACCATCCTGAGATTGATTTAATTATCACCTCCATGTGTATGCCTTTATTCCCCCTTCTGAATGTCAGTCCTATATTTTCAATTCAGTTAGACATTGATATTTATATCTAATCAAACTCAACATGTCCAAAATTGAATTTATTAGCTTCATTCCCTCTCCCTTTCCCACCAATCCCTCCCAAACTTGCCTATTTATATTGACGGCACTAGCATCCTTCAGAAGCATGATGATTATCTTTGATTTGCCCCTTCCCTCATACTTCTCATCCAACCACAGTTTTCAATTTCTTTCCATTCAAGCTCTATCAATATCATCCCATCTTTCTCTTCTTTCAACTCATAAAGCTGTTGTTGTTTGAAGAGGATCAATGACATGATGGGTGATATCTTGACTTGCTTGTGAATTGGATTTAAGTGAGAGTTGCACAAAGTCGTCAGTTTCACTCTTTTCCTGTGGCAGGACAAAAGTCACCAGTGTTGATGGCTTGGGATGATCCTAATGTCTTCAAGCTTTAACTGCTCCACAGAGAATGCTTCTCAGAGAGCTATCACCCTAGGTTAAGTGCTTTTACCTGAACTGCTGTAATAGCCTATTTGATATCCACATAGCTTCCAAAATACTTATCCTAAAATTTGAAAGACCTGATTCTGACAGGTCCCTGTTTAAATTGCTATTAAGTGTCTCCTTGATGCCTCTAGAGAACTTGTCATTTTAGGTTCTGCACAACTAAATCCTAATCTTTTTACATATTAATTACCTTCATGATATTGTAAAATAGACTACTAGATGTTTCCTGAGCTTGACTTAGGATAAAAGGTTCACAGGATTTTAAATTTAGGATTGGGGAGGGATCTTAGAAGTCATTTATTCCAACTGAAACTGAAGGCCCTTAAGTTGTACAGTCAGTAGCAAAATCAGGATTTGAACCCTGGTCCTCCAGCTTCAAATAAAGTGCTTTTAAAAACTCATTATACTATACTGCATCCCACTTCCACATACTCATACAGTCAACCAGCCTTCTCACCTTCTCCTTCCAATGCCTAGAATATAACAATTTTCTATTTCTGCCTTTCAGAATCTTCTTCTCCAAGGTTCAGTTTAGGAAAAACCTCTATTTCATGAAAACCTGTATCCCAATCACGTTAACCTGACATCCTTATTTGTGTATAATTTCATCTTCTGTCTACTCATGCTCTTTTCCCATCTCACTCCATCCCATTGCCAGCTCCAAAATGGAAGGTCCTTGAGGTCTGAAATTAGATCATTTGGAAAATGTTTACCTCAGCACCAAGCATTGTCCCTTAACACTCAGAATCGATCAATAAATAGACAAGTATTTATTATGTGCTTACTATATGCCAGGCACTTTTCTTGACACTGGGGACACAAAGAAAAGATAATAGTGTATTGGAGAAAGATTTCTTGATAAACATAACTTTATGGAAAACAGTCATTTCTCTTTCATAATCCTTTATATAAAATAGAATTCCATTAAAAGACTATATATTATATTATCATGAATTGCATTATATGTCACGAAAAAGGACAAAAAAACCCACAAAACAATCCATCCTCCTATATAAAGGATGAAGAGAATCATTTTCTCAATTTTAGCAATTAAAAAGTAATTTCCTTTGAACTTGGAAAGAACCTTAACATTTTCCCCAAGCAAGATGATGCTGGTTTCTTTGCTGAAGATCTACTTTAAAAGAGTTTAAAAAAAATCTACTTTATATATTTTATTCAATTTAACTCTATTCCATAACTTGTGAAGACCAGAAAGAGGAGACATTTGTGAAGGTATTTCTAAGGCCCATTCTTTCAGAAAAGGATTAGTCTTCAGTGTCCATGTGCTATGCTCCATGTGCCTGGTCGGACATCCTGACATCATGCTTGCTTTTAAACAGTAGTATCTCCTCTATTGTCCATATGAAACCCAGGCAATAAATCCATAACATTAAGAGTTCCTACCTCATCTGTTCTTTCTCAACCCATTGAATATCATAATATCTAAATGGCTATGATCTCAATAATGCTGGTATTCTCTCCACTGAAGCAATTCACAACCGATTCACAGTTTTTATTATCCTGTATAGTCTAGACCATAGTGTCCACTCAATATCCCAGAAGCCTTTATTTATGTTTGCGAGTAAAAAAATGACTCTCAGGATGTCCATTATATCCTTTCCCTAGTCATGGCCCCAAGACTGGCCATCTAATTTTTTCCCCATCACCCATTTCCTTAAACATTTTCCTTATATGCTGCTTCTTATATGGAATAAGGTGGTCATAGGAAACATATTGTAGCCATGTTGCACCCACAAATATTGTGCTTTTAATAATTCCAGCCCTGGCACAGAAAAATCCCATCAATAAAGCACTATTGCTATCCTGGCAATGCTATGTGGTTGTAAATTTTGGCATACTACAATCTCCTTAGAACTGAAGCCTCTAAGCTACACAGAACTAAAACATCTGGATAAAAAGTGTGATATTCCATCCCACATCTGGATGTTCGGAAAGATCCAGATGTTTGGAGTCAGAAGGGCGAAAAATCTAGCTGATGGAATTTTCTACTTTTCATCCAAAAGTTTTGGCAGCATATGGCTGCTCTCAGTCAGAATCCTATGAAAGAGGAAAGAGTAGTGTTAGGGGAATTAAAACACAAAACAAGTGCCACTCAATGCTGGAATTAAAAAGTGAACTTGCCTTTTTTGTTTTGTTTTGTTTTGGATTCTTAGGTTGTACAGATTTGTTTGATTTTTTTATTTTGATAAATGTATTTCAATATAGTTTTCTTTGTAATCTCATCTATTTTATTTTATGAATGTAAAAACATTCACAGGTTTCACTTAACTGATTCAAAAATGGTAATCAACTTTCAGATTTGAAGGAAATATGCATTCTGAAATAAAATTGACCAATTAGAATATGTCAATCTGCTTTTTTCTTCCAGAGGCATTCCTCCTTCCCCACATTCCTAAGCCTATTATGAGAAAGTCTTCCCATCCTTTGTTTATCACAAACCGGATTTCTAAGGAGATATAACCTTTATATCTGTGACTTGGACAAAACATTCTGAGATTTAAAGATTGGAGTCCCTGGCCAAAAGTGGCAAAATCTTCAGTTACTTAGACTGGATTTTCAATTTTAGACATTGAAAAGGATAGCTGCTCATACCACTTATTTATACAATCTATTAAAAAACAGGTAGAAATTCTTATATAGAAGGTGATACCTGGCCAAATACAGCATAGATGTGTTTAGGAAAATAAACCACCCTTATTTTTCAAATGGTATCATTTGCTAATGCTTTTAGTACAGTTTCTCTGGTGTGTATAATGAAACCATATTTTAAAATGGTTCACTTGTATTAATGCTTTATGGAACTGAGATAGAAAAATAAATAACAAATTCATAGGATTATAGAATGAGAACTAGAAAGGATTTTAAAGACATCAAGTCCAACCCTTTCAAAGAGGGAAACTAAGGTTGAGAGTGGGTAAGTGACTGTCTTAGGTTCTCATAGCTAACAAGTGTCTGAGTCAGGATTTGAACTCAGATCTTCTTGACTTCAAGCCCAGTTCACCATCTAACCTTGTTCATATGTCATTTTAAGGTTTGAAAAACACTTCACTATTCAGAACTTGGTAAGACAAATATTATTATCCCATTTTAGAAATTGAGGCCTATGATTTCAGAAAAGCCTGGAAAGCCTTACATCAAGTGATGCTAAGTGAAGTGAGCAGAACCAAGAGGTCATTGTACACAGTAACAACAAGACTATGTGATGATCAACTGTGACTTGGTTCTTTTCAACAATGAAGGAGTTCAAGACAATTACAACAGATTTGGGATGGAAAGGCTACCTGCATCCAGAGAGAGAACTATGGAGACTGAATTTTCATCTTTTATTTCTTGTTGTTTGCTTTCTTTCTCATGAATTTTTTCCCTTTTAATATGGAAATATGTTTAGAAGAATTGCATATTATATTGGATAACTTGGATTGCTTGCTATCTTGGGGAAGGGGGAAAGAGGGAGAAAAATTTGGAACACTAGTTTTTGCAAATTTGCAAATGTTGAAAACTATCTTTGTATATATTTGGAAAAATAAAATACTATAAAAAAACAACAAATGAGGCCCAAAGAGGTTAAATGACTTTTCAACAGGAACTCAGAATTTAAAACCAGATCTCCTGCCTTCAATTTTGTTATTCTTTATTCATCACTACCTGGTTTATTCTGATAATTAAGGAAATAAGAATCAGGCAAGAAAACATGAAGTACTGGAATGTTCTAGCCAGTAGGGATAAAAATATCATAACTGAAATAATCTCCACTAGCAAGGAGCTAGCATCTACAGGGAGGTAAAAAGACATATATAAGTATACAAAAATAAAATTAAAATATAAATAAAATTCAAATAAAATATATAAAATACAAATAAATATGCATATAAGTATAGAGAATATATATGAAGAAAATATAAAACAGTCAAATACACTTTAATTGGGGGAATGGGGCATGAGTAGTTGAGTGGAGCAGGAAAGGTTTCATGTAGAAAGTGATGCTTCATTCACTTCTTGAAGAAAGAGGGATCCCAGGGGGTAAATGTGAGTAGGAAGGCTATTTTAGGCAGGAAGGACAGACAGCAAAGTCATCAAATAATAAGACAATTTTAAAGTCAGATAATGTAAAGATACTAAAGATAACATACATTATATCTAGCTAACAGAATGATAAACAACATTATTGCCAAATGACCTAGACTAATCTTCTGATACTATCTTTTATTTTTTGTTTGTTTGTTTTGGGGACTCTAGCTCTTACCACAGTGCCAAGCACATAGTAGATGCTTAATAAATGCTTATTGATTAATAACCACAAAAACTTGGTTTGGGGAAGCATGGTATTAAAAGCAACATTTTATGTGTGTTTAAGAAAAAATATTGTGATGTAGTAGATTAAGAACAGGTTCTGAAATCTGGAGGACTTGAGTTCAAATCCAACCTCAGAATCTTATTAGCTATGTGACCTTGGAAAAGTCACTTAATCTCAATAACCAAAAAAAAAAGAGTCTGATTTATACCAGTCTCCTCCTCTACCAATAATGAACCAAAAAACCAACAACCCGTATACTTGCGCTGCTGGTCTCCCTTCTCACCCCAAACAATAAAATCACTTCCATCATTCAACACAGTTCAAACTTAGGTCTTGGACCCCTTTAGCAGTCTGGGGGCAGCTGAAAGAACCCTTTTCAGAACAATGTTTTTGAATGCATTAAAAACATATGAAACCAATTGTGTTGAAATAGTCATCAAAATACTTTTATTTTAAAGTCCACGGACTCCCATCCAGTAGTGCTTTCCCTTCCTCCTCATATCACCTTCTATTTATTTATTTATTTATTTATTTATTTATTTGTTTGTTTGTTTGTTTGTTTGTTTGTTTGTTTATTTATTTATTTATTTATTTTTATTATGTGTATAAATACACACATATAGCTCTCTCTCTTGCTCTCTCTCTCTTTCTCTCTCTCTCTATATGTGTGTGTGTGTGTGTGTGTGTGTGTATTTGTCTGTATGTGTGTAGTTTCTTAATAGATTTTAGGAGCCTTGAGAACCAAGGATTGTTAACATCTTGATATCCCCACTGCTTAGCGTTAAGTTCTTAAAAAAAATGCTTGTCAATCGATTCTCTTTTGTCTCTAGCATTGCTTTGCTTGACTGGGAATATATACCTGATATTTACGAGGGAACAGTAGTAGAAAACATTGCATCTGCAGATCTTAACTTCTCCTTTTTCTACTTCTGCTGCTTTTAAAATTTTTTTTCTTTTTTCTTTCTTCTCCTTCCTTCTTATCTACAATATACATACATGTCTGTGTATAATACATATACAGATACCTTTAAACATACATGTCACTGTATAGGTATATACACAAATATATGTATATTATGCCTGTATAGACCTGTGTGTGAATATGTACCCACATACATATTGTATACGAGCATTTTGCATATATGTAAATATATAAGTATATATATGTATGGAGAGGAAAAGAGGAAAAAAAAGGGGGAGGCTCTCAATCTGATGGAATAAAGATCCAATTTCATATGTATTTAGTAGATAAGATTCACTGAACCTTTTAAAAGTTTTCTTTCCTTGGTACTAATGCCTAAATTTGGCTACTTTCCTCTCTTTTTTTCTCCTCTCACCCAATTCCATCTCCTTTAAAAAATGTTTCCTGTATTTTAATTGTTCTTCCTCCACTCAGCCCATCTCAGAAAGCAATGGGTTTCCCCTCACAAGAGGTCTTTCATAAAAGACCAGAGGTGTGACCTCTTTTGATGCTATAGAATGGGGTTCTTGCTCACCTCTGGGTCAGACTAGATAGCCCCTGAGATTTTTTTTTAAGCTCCATAATCCTTGGTCTAATTCTCTCTTTTCTGCTCATTATCTTACATTCTACACCCATCCCAAATCCAAACCCCAGGCAGTTCTCTTCAATTTTACTGTGGACACTGACATCTCCGACAGAATACCTGCCATTCCTCTCCATCATCTCCCTGGACTGGCTATTAAGCCGGAGGCTCCGCTAAAAAAGTGTCTACTCCACCATTTCTGGGACAGCACAAACAGGCATCACTTTAATTGTTTCCCCTGGAAGACCTGCTGAAGATGAGAAGCACAATCCAGATAACAACTGCATTGACAGTGACCTCTTTCTTTCAGGCTCTCACAGGAGACTACGCTGTCTATTGGAAAGTGCAAAGATGTGTGTGAGAGAGAGAGAGAGAGAGAGCCCAGAGACTCTGCTGTGAGGCTGTCTGACCTTAAGCAAGACACTGCTTTGACCTTGAACTGCTCCTCAGCTTCTGCAGGTGTAAAATAATCAAGACAATGACTTAAATGTGCAAGGCATGTGTCCTTATCTCACCTTACTACTGTGAGAGCCAGTTTCATCATCTGTAAAATGGAGATAATAGTCCTCACACCATCCTGTCATAGATATAGTAAGCACTCTATAAGCATTAAGAACTAAAGAGAAATGCTGTTGTTCCATCAATTATAGAAAGTTATTATTCCTTAAATCCCATTTAGAGCAAATTCTTTCAAAATTTTCAAGTTTCTTGAGGCTGGTCAACAAGATGATAATGATGGGATTGATTTGCAGGCATAGCATCTGAAATGAATGGCCATTCAATATTTAGCTCATAGTAGGGGCTTAACACATTGACTGACTCACTGACCATCTCTACATTTCCAGAGAGCTAAAAGCTGTGCTGACAGGAAACAAGACCCTTGAAGTACTCTTAAGTGTCAGAAATTAACACTCCCTGGATTCAAACAACAAGGTTCCCCTTACCTTGGTCATCCTGGAGCTCTTGAAGTCAACTCTTACAACTGTGGATTAGTTCCTTATCCACAATGCTATTCTACCATCCCCAAAGTACCTTTAAACTCTATCTCTATTCAAAGCAATTTTGATTCCAGAGCAAAGTTAGAACCACTGTTGTTTTATCTAATAGCTTAACAAGGAAATCAGTTGAAAGGGGACAGAGCATAAGTAACACAGAAATATCTCCATTTAAAAAAAAATAGGTCATCATTGAAACAAAATGACTCATCCATCAGGCACTGGCCTTTGGGAGTGGGAAAAGCCCAATAAAACACAATTTCCCTGGACCTCTCGGCTGAAGAATCTGCTGCTTTATCCCTATTCACTGAATCTCCAAGATTTTACACTTCTCAGGAAATATAAGTTGGTCTACCCTGGACTTTTGAATGTTAACTGTCTTTAATTTTTAACACATCAAAGTTTCTATGCTACAGATAATAATGTAGTTGGGACAGCTAGATGGCGTAGTGGATAGAGCACCAGCTCTGGAGTCAGGAGGATAATAATATAATATGCTCTATAATATAATAATATAGAGCTCTATATTTTAGATAATAGGGAAAAATTATTTATAAGATGACAAAGAACCTGAATTAGTCCTGGATGGAATTTCTATTTCTTAAGATTATTAAGTGCAGCTGTATGTCACAGAAAATACATAGCCCAGAAAAAAAGAGCCTAGGGTTCTAGTCTCTGCTTTGCCATTAAATAGCTGTGCAAATTTAGGCTAAGTCATTTCTCTTCTCTGGGTCTCAGTTTCCTCTGTTAAATAAAGGGGGCAGATGCAATGATTTCTAAGGTTTAGAGAGATATAATACACAATCTTCTATGCAATCTCACAGGAAATACTTTGAAATTCTCTAGAGATTTTGCTCACTCTACCCTCTCAGCCAGGATGCTCTCTCTCAAGGACCCTATCTTGAAGCAAATTCACTTGGCAATTCCTTGCCCCCATTCTGGGGCAAACCAAACACTAAATGGATTGGAAGAGAGAGGCGTAATTTGTTTAATTTCCTTTGGATTCAATTTATGTCTTGCTTTGGATTCCCTGCAGCCAGAAGGGCTGTATCTTTGCTAAGTTTCTAAGAGTTTGAAATAATAAGTAAACAAAATCAGTAACCAGACTTCAATTAGAATGAGCATGTAAGACCAATTCAGTGTATATATATATATATATATATGTTGTACTTGTGTAGGAATATAAATTCCTCCATAATATACATACATGAATAATTCTATTTCATAGACTTTCAGAATTTAACTAGTAGCAGAGACCTTAGAAATAAATCATCCACTTCAAACCTTTCTTTTTTTACAGATTAGGAAACTGAGGCAACCAAGAGGGTGGAAGTTCCTTGCCAAAAGTAACACAACCAGTTAAGGGGATGGAATTGAGACTGACTCCAGTTCCAGGGCTTTCTCCATAACTCACTCAACAGCTTCCCACAGGGAATGAATGGTCTTCCATTGTCTGACACAGATAAAAAAAAAAGAAAAACATTTAGATGTTGGACAGTAAACAAAACCCTTCCTGTGAAGGAAAAACGTATTAATACACAAACAAATCATGGACAGTAACATGCAACAACTCAGGAAAACAAACAAAAAAAAAGGAGAAAGAGAGAGAAAAAAAAAGAGAGAGAGAACCACAAAGAATGTAAAGAACCGAAGCTGTCATTGACCTGATTTGTCAGAGCTGTTGCCTGTGACTGGCGGGATGGAGCAGCTGGGATTAGCCTTTGCGCTGTCCTTGGAAGAACCAGCTTTTTGTTTATTTTTCGATGCCTCAAGCGCTTTGACCTTCTTGGCATGCTTACTTCCTTTGTAGTGGGCCTCGGCCTGGCTCTACAAAGGAGAACAAATCAGGCTGATTTTTTTTTTTTTTTTTTGCTACTTTCCATACACCACAATGGATGATAATGTAGGGAAAAAAAAGACACTTTCAATAATCGGCACCAATAGAGTTTAGAATACGTTTTACATGAGTGTAAGGCGGCAGACTCGTATCTTATTTCAATCAATCAATGAATAAATAGACATTTATTAAGCCCCTTGTTATGTGCCAGGAGAAATGAAACATCCCTTGCCTTAGCAAGCTTACATTAGATTGTAAGCTCCTTGAGGGCAGGGACTATGTTTTGCTTCTTTCTGTAACCCCAGTGCATCACATGATGCCTGGCACATAGTAGGGGGCTTAATAAATCTTTATTGATTGATTTGATTGGTGACGTTTCCATGCTGGGGAGATATCTGATTTTGCTGGTGCTGCATTCATTCAGAGGTCACTGACACAGACTGCAATTTCTACATATACATCCTGGAGATGGTCTTCATTAGCTGGCATATCCCTTCCCTGGGATCATCACCTGGTGGCCAGTCCCTTGGCAACAAATTCATACTTCATCACTAGGACCATACTGTTTATTCTATGAGCCTCTCCACCTTAAGAGGACTTGCCCCATTTTGCTATACTCATGCTGCTTTTGAGAGAGGTCGTCCCCACTCCATGCTGAGGAGCAATAGGGTGGAAAAGATGTGTACCTAAGAGATTTTCACAAAATGGTGTTCTTCACCCAGCACAGAGCACCCACGTCTGCTTCTCTGTAGGATTTAAACATCCAGGAAAGAGGAAAACAGGTGGGCCCCAGGCAAAACTGTGAAGCAGGTAAATTTGTCTTAGTGTCCATTTTCTATTTCTACCAGTGCATTTCTCTGTTTTTTTTTTACAGCCACAGTAGCTCAAAATTGTGGCTGCCCCAGGCCTGCACTTCCATGCTCCTTTTCCCAGGTGGTTTTTTTTTGTTTGTTTTTTTTTTTGGTCTCTCCTTCCCTTCTGTTCTCAGTCAGAGCTGACTCGGCCCAAATCTAAACCTCCTAGGATTTTACCCTACTCATAAATGAATAAATTTAGCCATCAGATCAATTAAATAGTATAGTAAACAAAACAACCAGTTATGTGTAATTCTCTCAGCTGCCTAAAAGAAGTGGTAATCTAGTTCACAGACAAAAAAAAAATAGAAGTTATAAAATGAAAGAAATGATCCTGAGGTTTCAAAGTTGGATGAAGCAAGAAAGGAAGGCAAAGCTATCCTTAAGCTCCTTTCTAAAGGAAGTACTGGTAGATCCATGACTTCCTTCCTAGATCAAAGAGAAAGAGATAAGATCAAAGGAAAATGACTGATAAAATTTCCATAACACCAAACAAACAGCAGGAGATAGAGGAAATATTTAATGGGTTCATGGACATTTGAGAATTTCCCTTCTGACCCAAGAAAACGTCTTCGTCCCTTAGCACTTTCCGTAATATGTACAAAGAAAAGTACCTATATATATATATGTATATATATATATATACATATATATATATAGGTACTTTAGTTTGGCATTACAGTAGCAGTGAAATGCAGGTAGGGAATAGAGTCTGTTAGATATATTATCTCCTCAGCACAACTTACACTGATTTTTTTTATATCTGCAATATGCATAGGTACATCCACATATGTGATGATCCTTCTGCTTACTAATCATTTAATTCAACAAGCATTTATTGAAAACAAGAGTACAGAATATTCTATTGGTGTGTGGTTATGTGTGTGTGTATGTATTTGTGTGTGAGTGTGTGTGTATGTGTAGGTATCAATGGAGAAGGGGATAGTTGGGAGAGAGTTACAAAAGAAGCAGGAGGCAGCATAGAATGGTGAAATGAGCCACTAATTTTAGTCAAAGTCAAAGTCAAATTAGGGGTTCAAATCTTACCTCTGATATCTAAAGTGTGAATCTCCCTGGGCCTCAGTTTTATTATCTATAAAGTGAAAAGACTGGTCTAAATGATCTCTTTCAATTCTTCACCTTTGATCCTGTGAGATTTATAAGTTTACCTGTCCTTGAGGAACTTATAGAAGTAATGAAATAACAATAACATAGAATGAGAAATACTATGAAGGATAACTTATCAGCAAGGGCAAGCTAACCTAGAACAGGAAGGACCTAGATTTGGGAATGATCTATTAAAGGGACCAAGACTGAATGACCTCTCAGCTCCCTTCCTGGCTCACAATCTTAGAAGCCTCTTGAGTAAAGAAGGGATCACCTTAAGTGAATCTTGCTTATGGAAGGTTCCTGCGGCAGAGAACTTTGGAGCTGAGGTTTCCAAGGAGATAATCAAAGTGATGGGAGGAAAGGGGCATTTTAGGCGAAATGGAATGCAAATTCCAGAGTTGGGAGAGCAGAAAATCATAAAAGTACTTTAGAGGAAAACCAGAGGAGTCTGGACAGTGGGTCATGTTAATAATGGAAGACCTCGATCGGCAGGCTGAGAAATTTAAGATCTGATGCCTTGGGGAGGAGGATTCATGATGGGAATTATCTTGAAAAATTTCATCTGAGGAGCATTATGCTTTTAGGAAGAGGACCAAGAGCTGATCAGGGAGTCAGAAGGACCTGACCTGGAGCCTCACTTCTGCCATTTGCAGGCTGTGCAAAGACAGGGCTCTGGGCACCTCTTTCACATTGTGGAGCTGCAGGTAAGGCAGGTCCTGCCCTGTGTTATTGGAAGATAGGAAATCACATGCCTTGCCTTCCCTATTCTTCTAGCAGCTCTCCATAAAATGGCTCAGAGGGAACAAGAGTGACATGATAGCAACTGCAATAACAATTCAGGCCTAGACATATGCATGTAAGAGTAGCCATTTATCCTTCTCTGGTGCACAGATTTGAAGGCAATGCAAATCCATGCAGCCACAGCCACTGTTTGTTCAGGCGGCCCTTCTGCTGGACTCATTGTCAAACATGTAACTTTGTGAGCTCAGGAGAGCAGGAATTGTTTGTTTGTTTAATATATATTTATATGCTCTGCATAGTGCCTGATCCAGACTCTTAATAATTTCTTGTTGATTCTTGACTGACTCAACATTTCACAGTAAGGCTAAACCGTCTGAAATCTAACGCCATGTGCTTTTTGAGTGTGTCATTTGATTTTCTTGCCTCTACTTCAATTTGTTGGGCATGGATTACTTGGCTAAGCTCCTGTGATCCATTTACTACCCATGCCCAGTCAAATCATGCTGAGTTAGAGTGGACACCCCTTCAAGTTTCTCAGCATTGCAAACTCTTGCTGTGAAAGAAAACACAATTTTGGACGATGGTCCACAGGGGAGACAGATGAAGCAACTTTTTATGTTGAACATTATATTTAACTTTGGTCCAAATGTCACAAACATAGATCAGCAGAATATTAGCATCACTTGACACCATATCTCGTCTCTCATCTCTGAATGAAGGGCTCTCTTTCCTTACTATCCTGTTTTATATTTCTTTAAATATGTGGTTTTGAGTATGTTGCTTTCATATTTTTATTTAGTCCCAATTCTTAATTCTGTACACAAATAGCCTAAGGTATGGGGAATAACTTTAGCATTTTATAATCCAGCTTTTCTTTAACACCAGAAACACCATATCAAACACACCATGACCTTATACACAATCAGCACTTTTCCTGCATGACTTTTCACATCTATATTTCTAGAGATTAATCACTGGTGTAACACCCTCTGGATGCACATCTCAAGGGCTTTTACCTGTGTTAAAGGGGAAAAAAACAACAACCTATTTTAGATGGAAGAAAGCATCTAACTGCAATTTCCAGGTCTTCTATTTATTTCACTTATCTTAATCTCTGCCCTAGGCTATTAGGCCTTAGGTTGGTTGAACAGGGTTTAAATATATTCAGATAAAATCTATTTAGATAAAATATATTGACATACTTAAAGCTCCTACAGGAAAGGCTAACTGAATTTCAACAAATGTAAGTTGGCAATACATAGTAATAAAATCAAGGTTTTAAAAATTACTTAATACATTTGAAATATATGTAAAATAGATACTTCTTTCAAAGGACACAAACTGAACAGATTATATTGTAATTTTGACAGTAGCTATGTGGTGCAGTGGGCAGAGCACTGCCTCAAATCAGGAATACTCATCTCACTGAATTCAAATCTGGCCTCAGACACTATCTGTGTAACATTGGGCAAGTCACTTAACCCTGTTTGCCTCAGTTCCTCATCTGTAAAATGAGCTGGAGAAGAAAATGGTAAACCACTCCAGTCTCTTTATCTATATATTTTCATATTTAGTTGCAATGAAGAGACTATTTCCTCAATCCATGTGAGGTGCATCATTTAAACTCATTAGGTCAGTTGCTGGTAGTGGGTAGCTGAGAATATTTCATTTTAAGGATTCTGGGAACTGCAGGACACTTGTGTGGCCTCTGATAACTGTTCTCACCCTGGGCACTAAATGGTACAGTATTACTTTGTTACACTTTAGCTCAAGAAACTTGCATTACCTTAAAAAAAATCTCAGCCCTAGATACCAGAGTGTCATTTCCTCATTAACTGTTTTTAGAGCTCACTGTAGGACTTTAAGAGTGTCAATTAGCACTTACTCAGGAAGATACAGTTCAGTGAAACTGCATTAAATGCCAAGATAAGTAAGATTTCTATGGCCACAATCTACTTCTTCCCATTAGCCAGAACATGAAGGGGATAATGATATCCAGGCTCTCATTCAAGCTTTTTCTATAACCAAAGATTAATTTCTCCTCCTCTCCACCTTTCGCCAAAGGTACCTTTGCTGCTACTGTAATCTCTTTCCATGTGGAAATGGGAAAGTGTCTGCCACACACAGCTCCTATGTCTCATTGCCCTAGGCTCCTGGAAAAAAAAGAGATGCTGAATAATAAAACACTTCATGCAACTTTTTTTACCCAGGAATCTTTTCACAAGAAAAATGAGAAAAAAGTGGGGGCTAAGGTTCAGAAAGCTCAAGTCAGTCAGGAAGAGTGAAGCCCATTATTTGACCAGATTTAGCTTAATTTCAGCTACTTATTAAGCAGCAGAAGACTCTGTAATTACAAGTCTCTAGTAGAGAAGGTAAGAGGCAGAGAAAGGCAATATATGGTATAACCTCGTCCATTTCAGAATGTGGGGAAAACCATGCTTGAATCAAGAAAGTCCTACCAAGTGACTCTTCTCTGAAAAGAATCCTAGGACATTTTACCTAAAAGGAAGGTCTGTGTCTTTTTTAAACTTTATTTCCAGCCCTTATCAATAGTGCTTGTCATATGTAAATATTTGCTGAATCCAGTTGGTTTTGGGGTGCTCTCCTCTGAACTTACTATAACAACTGAGTTCCCATAAGTGGAAATTTGACTTAGAAATTAGTATGTGAGAATATTTCTTCTATTCTTTCTTAGTTTACTTGTGCAAGGGGTTTCTTCCCCCAAACTTACCCGTTCTAAAATATCCACTTCTCTAGAATAAAATGATAAGAGATAAATGAGTTGTACTTTAGGGGAAAAGCTTGAGGATATTTTCCCATATATTTCTTTATTATAATTTATAATTTTAGGTATATGGAACAGAGAAATCCAGAATCCCCATGGTGTATAAATGTGGCACTATGCAAAGAAAGGGCTGTACTTTCAACCATTCTACCTTCAAGTCTACTCTTTTAGTAAAAAGAAAAATAGCTAAATCAAGAAATATGGGCAATATTTCCACTAGTGCAGATTGCAATCCCTTTTAATACCTCATCCTATGTGATCCTCCCTGTCCCCAAGTTTTCCTATAAATACCCTATGGAGGACCCATCCAAATTGTGGGAGAAGACTCTGTGTGTGTGTGTGTGTGTGTGTGTGTGTGTGTGTGTGTGTGTGTGTGTAGGGGGGGAAGAATGTATATATTCTCTCTCTTAATTTCCCTATAGAATCTCATTTTTTTATTTTTCAGAGAGTCATTAGGACTACTGAATTTAGTTTGCTTACTAAAAATAAAATACACTATTTAAAAACATTGCAAATATTTTCCCTTAGGTTTAGGACTATTATAAAGGGTAAATTATATTAGGATTCAGAAAATCCATAGGAGAAAAGTGTGTGTGTGTGTGTGTGTGTGTGAAACTGACAGGAAATATATATTAATCTGAGATCATCATTTCCCTTTGAAAATTATTCACACCAATAAAAATTGCCAAAGCGTTTCAGTAAAAGCTACCAAAGTGAAATATGATACATTTAATATTATATCCTATAACTTCATAAGATGAATTTATGAAGAGTAATTTTGTTACCTGCATGCAGTCTAGAAAGGAAGAAAATAATCATGTAGCTTAGGTGTTGGATTTTTATTACAAATCGTATCCTTAGCTCCAAAACATAATCTTCTATTAAAAAAGTAGCTGAAATGTTTATAATTTCATCTATTAGTAATTATCAAAAGATGAAGCCAAATAGAGGCAAAGATTACTAAGTAATAGCTAAATAACTGACCATTCACATCTTTGTTTTAACTTGTAAATATTCTCCTTATTAAAATGCTCAACAAAATCAAATATGGCTAAAGTTGCTACAAGGAGGCAAAGGATACGTTTACCAATTCATCAATTTGCTAGTAAAATTTTCTGCTGAGATTTGTTTCCACAAGACAGTTTCAGTAATTACCTACATTTCATTCAATTCTCCTCTACTAAGGTCTGCTGAAAACAAACCTAAATAGGATTAAAACTACCACTGACTTTTTAGCACTCCATTACACAATCATATTGGTTTCTGATGGATGGTTCAGCTGTCACTTCCCACTTTGGGCATTCCATAGTAACTGGATTTACAGTGGGCACACATTTTAAATAATATCAATGAACTCTGAATACAGGTCTCTCATTGAAGAGAAAAGAAGAAATATGTACCTTCTACAATTTAGAATCTCTTTGGGATTAATTTAGAAGTCATCACAAAGTACAAGGCAGGGTGGGAAGTATAATCTTATGTTGCAGCTTTTTAAAAAATGTCATTATTTGAATAAAGGGGTTTGGGTTACATTTTAATAATATGAGTTATCAAAAAATTTTCATGTAGAAAATTTAATTTACTTCTTAAAAAGAAAGGTCTTTAGCAGTTTTCAAATTAATTTTTTCAACTATAGCTTATTAGTTAGCCAGGAGTCTTGATGTTCATCTTCACAGAATATAATTCACCAATGGAATTACTCCACACAGTGTTACTCTGAAAGGCTGTAAATATAGAACAAGAAGAACCAACATGAAGAATCAGAATCAGTGTAATTTGAATAAGGAATTGGAATATATTTGTACTTGAAATGCTAAATTGGTATGAGTTTTTCTACAGTAGTCTTAATAGATCAAATTTTGTCCTTCCTGCTGAAATGAATTTTATAGTCAGTTTTCAGCTGCTTTAAAGTTCAGATTATTCTTTGACTATAATGCTGAAATCAATCCATTAAAAGCAACATTTTTAAAACACGTAGTCAAATTCTGGACCACAAGTATAGGGCCAAGAAGGGGAAAAGATTAAAGGAAGGCATGCTGAGACTGAATAGTGTGGGACATAGGAGTACCTCTAAACATCAAAATGTGAATTAGATATTTTACGACATTATCTAATGCTACATTTTCCCTCTGCATACTCCATTCACACTGTAGCATGCATTGTAGAAAGTTCCTTTCTTCCTATACTACAAATTAGTGAAAGGTGTTTACAACCATTTTAACATTATTGTATAGTTTCGGATGGAAAATCTGGCCCAGATTAAAATGTTATTTATAATGTTTAAGAAAGCCAAAAGAAAAGCAAAACACTTTCTTGAATAAATATTCTTTTAATAAATAATATAGTATATTATAATATATAACATATATTATATAATAATAATAAAATAATATAAATAAATAACTTTTCCACTTATGTCACCTATGTGATTTCTTTCCTATGGAGAGTTCCCTTCAGTTTTAGTTACTTTTGACACACAATAATATTAGTATTAAGGCTATCTTTTTTTTAATATCACATTTTATCAATCCAGAATTGAATCAATTCAACTCAACAAACATTTGTCAATATGCAAGGAACCATGCCATGCCCAGAAATATAAAGACAAAACCTCCAAACAAACTGGATCCTGCCTTCAAGGAACTTACATTCTACTCAAAAGTGAAGACTAAAATATTTCAGAAGCATAACCTCGGAATATTGACTACTTTAGTCATAGAATATCATTTTCCAAACATATATGCATTTAGTTTTTGGCTTATGGCCAAGAGTCATCAGTACACTGATGCAAATATATGCAATCATTGCATGCATCCTACAGAACTAGATTTTCTAAAAATGAATTAAAGGGGGGGGGACCTCAATCTAAAAACATATTGTTGCATAAAAAGAGAGGAGGGATCAGTGAATCAGTTTTATTCATAACACAGGGTATTTAATAAAATATTTCTAAGGAAGCTAGATCCTCATCCTCCCAGAAAGATTCCCATAGAAGGGCAATCGTGTTTAATGCTCTATGGATCAATTCAACACTACAGTGCTAAATAATTAGCAAATTAAAAGAGTTACTTAAAATTTCCTAATTCTATGGCTATATAACCTTTGTCTGTAATATTTGCAAGGTTTTTGTGCACACCTGTGATTTCACAGGTGAAATTCTTTAGCTTTCTAAGATCATAAGGTCCATAACAAGTTGCTAATCTACATTGGTTGTAAAAGTTCCTTGCCAGAAGCTCTCTGTACAGATGGAATCATAGATCTAGTTAGAAATTTTTTTGCAGAATTAAATAATATTAACAATAGTAGTATAAAAATTAAGACTTTATTCATGGTTGCTTAATATTCTCCTTTCCTTTGCTTCTTATTTTCATAATTATTAAAAATGGAAATGATTTTCCTTTCTCCAAATTAATTTCATATGCTATATTACCTCTTACACATTTTACTTAATAATTTTCAGCTTCTTTGAAGTAGAAAGAAGAGTGACTCAGGGTTCTCAGTGAGTCCCCAGCTACCTTCCAATTTCTTAACATCTTTGGGAGTGCAGTTACATTTCAGGAGGAAAATGGAGTGCCATTGTGTGCTTTAAAAAAGGCAATTTAACAATTCAGTACTCAGTGATAAGTAATGTAATATAATTCAGACCTATGAATTGAAGCAGTGACTACACAGCTAACTAATTCAAGTCTTCTGACTGTCTTTTAAATTAGCCTACTAGGCTTCCACACATTAATTTTTAATCTGTCCAGAAGGTATTACATTTACTTTTGTTTTCCATTTTAGCATTAAAGAAATTTACATACAAAGCTCTAAATAAATCTAAAATTAGGTTCAGTTTTAGCTCTCCTGACATTTTGAGAGTTGAAGCTTACTTAATGCTACAAATGTTAACTATCAATAGACAAATGTGACAAAATAACTTGAAAGGACAATGTTTAGCACATCTGTCATGGGTGGCTTACAGAATATTTTATGTGTATTATGAATACTTTATTATTTCTCATTATTAATTTGAAATGAACATTCTCACATTTTTATCATTTGAGAGGCCCTATAACATTTTTAGATACAGATATGTTTTACTGTACAAAAATAAATTCATCATGTAAATTTAAAAAAGCATCACATGATTTTTTTAAAGAAAAGAAAAACACCAACTAAAGTGCAACACATGCACTTTCAAACTTGCAGACATCCCTTTCAGTTAACTGTGAGAAACTATTGAAAAGATGCTTATGGTTTTAGGTTCCATCATCTTGGCTTTGAACCTGAGATTGTTGCTTAAATGGATTACCAGGCCCAGCTAGAAGTTTTGCTTCCAGCCCATATTTTGGTCTAGGCCAGGCAAAAGGTGCAAGATTAATGTGAATTGGAATTTTTACTGGTCCTCTAAAACCAAAACATTCCTGAATCTCCACTGTGGATTCCACTTGGAAACCCATTTGAACAGTATCTCCAAGATACAATCCCAAGTTCTGTCATCATAACACAAACTATGTGTCGAGGGGCAAGAGGATATATATTCTGTATATAAATGTAGGATTAAAAAAGGACCACTGG
Source organism: Myrmecobius fasciatus (assembly GCA_023553655.1). Classification (NCBI taxonomy): domain Eukaryota; kingdom Metazoa; phylum Chordata; class Mammalia; order Dasyuromorphia; family Myrmecobiidae; genus Myrmecobius; species Myrmecobius fasciatus. The sequence continues at coordinate 56,541 of JAJPUD010007179.1, read as the reverse complement.
AATACTCACAAAGAATTGTATGTCCTTCTGATTATGAACACTAAGAGAGCATAAAAAAATGGTCACTTAGACCAACTATACTTTGCAGCAGCAACCTTTATGAGTTCATTTAAAAGAGTCAAAATTGAAGATGAAAAAACAGTTCTTTTCAGGCTAATTTTTTTTCCCAAAATATTGTCATAAAACAAAAGTAATGTAGAAGGTTCCCCTCCCATTCTGTTGTGACAATACATGCAATCTTAATGGGGAACATGGCAGTACCTATAATTTGGAAATGACCAATTCTAAATATCAGGATCAAGCACTAACAAATTTGGATTTAAAAGCCAGAAAAAGCACAGCTTTTTCAACACAGATATTACAATTGCACTATTATTAAGCACTTACAGTCCTAGAAAAGAGGACTAAAAAAATAAATAAAAATTTAAAAAAGACTGCCGTCTTCAAAGATTTTACCGGCAAATGGGGAAGATTATACACTTAAGGGAACAGGGACCAGAGAACTGCCCTCATTAGCAGAATGGCAAGTTAGGCTGTCTGAAAGTGCGCTGACATATTCCATCTAGGAATAATGGCACAGTAGGGGGCAAGTAGTGCAAGGTGTTCTTGGCAGGAGGCTATGGAGAAGGTGGTGGGAATTAGGTGAGTGAAAAGCATACTGAGGCAGGAAGAGTCTGTCACCAGTAAGGATGGCAAGGGGTACAGGACCCCAAATGGAAGTTCCTGCTGGGTAGTCTGTGATCTGGGTAGTCAGGCTAAAGATACACAATGTCCAGATCAAAGAAAAACAAATGTGAATAGTCTCCTTGAGAAAAGTTCTAAAATACTCTATTTCAGTTGTTCACTGGAGTCAGAGGGTAATAATAGTTCTGTAGTTAATTTGATTGATGGAGATACTTAAACAGGGAGATCAAAGGCTAAAACATCTTTGTTTTTTGCTATCATAAACCAGTCTATCATGAAAGTTGAAGACAATTAGCTTGGAAGACTTTAAGCCAAATGCAAAAGCAAATAAAATCAAAAAGATATTTAACATTGGGGGACCAAATTAAATTAATTCTGTCACTGTATAATTATAGTAAAAATCTTATGTATTTGAACTAAGTGAATGGCAGTTGTGATTTGTAAAAAGTCTAAAAAAATGAAAATTTGAAAGGAAATAAAGTTTTGTTATTTTTTCAGTAACAAATTAAATTGAGTTTACCCCTTAGAAAGTTGCCTAATAGAGGTCCTTAGGGGCCTAGTTTTAATGAATAGCTAATTATTTTAATTAGCATATCAATTGCTTATATGTAAATGGATGCCTCTAAAGTGCTTAAGGGTACTTGAAAAAGTTTGTTCCCAGAAATCTTGTTTATGGTATTAATTTACAATATCTATGACAAAAAGTTTGCCAAGAGAAGTTAAATTTTACCACCTGAATTAGTACTATTCAAATTAGAAAAATTTCCATATATGAAAAATGCAAATATATGAAAATGTAACTATCAAATATTTAAATGTCTAAAAAGTAAGTTTTTCTTCCACAAAGTAGGTATTTAATAAAAGCTGGTTGAATTGATTATTTTTATTTACTTCTTCAAATTTATAACTTTAGTCTCTATATGTCATATTTTGCTGTACACTCACTTGTATGTCTCATGAAAAATGATAAATCTTGGAAAAAAAAAAAAACTTCTGAGATTTTTAGTGAAAAAAGGAAGCCACTATGCTTGCTGGTTTTGTTTGTTGCATCCCAATGTCATAGATAAGGTTACTAAGATTGCCAGGACATGTGCCAACCTCTAAATCCAGGGTATTTTCTACTATATTCCTGATTATTTAAAGTAAACCTCAATTTTTTTTATTTATCATGACTGCAAAATCAAGAGCTAAAATCTCAATTTGAATGAAGACATAATTTATTGGAAATTGAATTGTAACAAAACCAATGCAAAATTTTATATTGTTTCTGATAGAGACCCTATTTCTCAAATATATAGAACACTGAGTCAAATTTATAAGAATACAAGCCATTCCCTAAGTCAAAGGATATGATCAAGTAGATTTCAGAAGCAAAAATCAAAGTTAATGATAGTCATATGAAAACATGCTCTAAAATCACTATTGATTAAAGTAATAATATAAAAACAATCCTGAGTTACCACTTCAAACCTCTCAGATCCAATCTATAGGATTATTGAGCTTTATGAAATTACTACTTCCTACTTTACAACAAGGGAATGGAAAAGTTATCTATTCTTATTCCCTATAGCTTTTCATTGTCTTACAAGTCTCTTCCTTGTTTCAGGGACAAGGCCTTGAAGACTTAAGGTCAATATCAACTCATGGAACAAAAGATAATTTATAGGAAACTAAACATATTTAAACTAAACATATGGGCAGCCAGCTAGTGCAATGGTAAGAGTGCTGGCCAAAGAATGAGGAAGAATTAATTTTAGTGAGTTCAAATCCAACCTCAGACATGTATTAGCTATCTGACCCTAAGCAAGTCACTTAACCCTGTTTGCCTCAGTTTCCTTATCTGTAAAATGAACTGGAGAAGGAAACTGTTCCAGTATCTTTGCCAAAAAAACCTCAAATAGAGTTATGAAGAGTTGCATACAACTGAAATGTCTCAGCAACAGCAAACATATCTTCAGTGAAAGATGAACATTAACTTTAATCTATAAATTTAAAATATTTTCAGTTTAGAAACTCTACCTGACTTCATTTAGTGCTCACTGAATTCTCAGCAGTCTCAAGCTACCTCTCTCCCCTACCCCTACTCCCCAAAACCCTAAACTAGTGAACATTATCCTATTTTTAAAAGATGTGTTTTAGCCAATTATAATGAAAGCTTCCTTTGCCAGGCAAAGAAGAAATATATGCACAAGCCAAAATTTGAAAAACAAAACCCATGTCTTCTAAGACAATTTTAGAAAAGGAAAACAATGACCAAGAATAAAATAATTCTCTGGTTTTTTTTTAACAACTTAATGAGTTAATATTTGCTATCACTATGAAATGGACTTTTGCAGATGAAAAAAGAAAAGATTTAACACCTTTTTTAAAAAAAAAAAAAGGTTTCAATAGTGTACAATCATGAAAGCATTCTAAAGATGGAATCTATCCCAGCATAATGGAAATAAAGCATAATGTGCAGACCAAAGATCTAGAGCTGAAAAGGGCTTAAATTAAATGTCTCCCAGTCCAGGTTTGCTATCCTTATTTTGGAGAGCCTGAGACCCACCTGAGTTAATTTACTTATCCAGAGTGACAACCAAAGTCAAATATGGAGGATGTATCATTAGCAACATTTGAATCCAGATCTTCTGTCAGTAGGATTAGAGATTTTTCCAGAATGCTTTTCTTCAATATTCATTGAGGAGCTGCCTTTCAAGACACACTTAAATGATATTTTGCTTTAGAGACATGACATAGTATATCCCCATATAATAACTACGCCTACTATTCTTCACAATGACATGAGAGGACATTTTTGAGTAGATCTTCATAACAGAATTTTATTAAAGTCCATTCTTTAATGCTTATTCTGAGAAGCCAAGTCATCTTAGAAGAATAAACAGGGTTGGCTTTGAGTGAATGGTATATATTAGATTTTAAAGTGAATATTTAAAAAGGAAAAATTTCCTTCAAAAATTAATGTTAAGATCTGGTGAGTAAACTTTGTTATAATGTTCATCTTTCTGTCATGAGAAAGGTATAAATTAAGTGATTCTAATCTTTTTTTCTTCTAATCCAGCAGATTCTATTCTGTCATATTTTTAAAAAAATCATTTAAAATAGTATTTTGTTGAAAATGAAAGCAAAATCTCAGTAAGATAGCAATATTTTGGAAATGAGGCCATTAGTAAGTAACTATTAACAATCTTCAGAAAGCCAAGTGAAGTTAGTTAAAAGGTTTGTTAAATAGCTGCTATTGAACAGAACTCTTAGTAAGCTATACCCTGACACCCTGTAATCATGCAATATTTCTGTCATGTTGAAGCTAAAAATGTTCATCATTTTGTCAGCTCTGTCTACAAAGCAGAGAATTACCTTCACAAGCTCTTGAGATTTATGCTTTTAATTACTTCCTATCTGCTTCAGTACCCTCCAAACCTGAGAATCAATATAAATAGTCTTATTTATGGGAAAAAATGTAAAATGTTTTACAAAAGCAGGCTAGCATTTTCTAGATTTCCATTCGATACTATTGATCCTCTCCATTTTTGAGAATTTTTTTTAAAGAATTGGCTAAGCTTTAAAACTTTTAAAATTACTCTTTTATCTAATAATTTCTGCATACTTAAAATCAGCTTTAAACTTTAAAAAAAAGGAGCTTTCTGGCTTCCAATACATCAACAAGATTATTATCACTGTGATATCTTTTTAATTAATCAGTCATTACTGGATTCAACTTAAAGGTAGCCTTCTCTGGCCCCTATGGTAGTGAATAGGTCACCCAATATTAAGCTCACACTTCCCCATACCCAGTTTTCAATATCTGTTTTGTTTTTGAACAACAGGTCATTCTTGGTTATTCAAGCACTAGTCAAATAACAGCTGTACCCTTAGACATTTTCATTAGCTCCAATTCAAAAAAAAAAAGTATCTTGAGATAATATTATATAAAAAGGCAGCCCCATCTACAGAGAAATCATACTGAAGTGAGGAGAGACACAAGAGAGAGTCAGAGACATATATATATATATATATATACATATATATATATGTATATATACACACACACACACACACACACACACACATATATATAT